>MU789474.1:66731-91963 GCA_026770625.1 Nicotiana glauca
ATTTTTTGTAATTTTCTTCTAAATATTTCGTGGTCAATTAATTTCAAGAAAATGCATGCAACACATATTTTTGTATTTTAATTATTTTAAACAAATAAACACACATACAAGGTTCAAAGAGAAAGATAACACACAATTTATTCAAATGTGATATCAAAACTATTTTATTTTATAATTTTGGGAGTAATCGTCGTGAGAGCAAAAATCACGTGCTCACACCTCCTCTAAGGAATTCTTGACTAAATCAATACCATATAACCTAGCCTTGCCGGGCTAAAACTATCCAATGGATGAACGACATGTCTGACCATATAAAGCCTTAAATGGAGCCATCTCGATGCTGGACTCATTACTATTATTATAAGCAAACTCATCCAAAGGGATGAATCAATCCCACTGCCCTCTGAAGTCGATTATGCTCTAAGCATATCCTCCCGAATCTAAAATTCCCACTCTGACTTTCCCTCGGTCTGTGCATGAAAGGCTGTGCTGAGCTCTACTCGGGTACCCAATTTGCCTTGTACTGCTCTCTAAAAAAGCAAAGTTAACTGAGGGCCTCTATCTTAAATGATGGAAATAGTCACCCTATGCAAATAGACAATCTCCTGAATGTAAATCTTGGTCAATATCTCTGAAGAGTACATGTTCACAACCAGAATAAAGTGTGCCGACTAGGTCAGCCTGTCGACAAGACAACATCAAACTTCCTCAATGTCTGTGGTAATCCAATGATGAAGTCCATAGTGATGCGCTCCCATTTTCACTCCCCTATAACTACCTGCTGAAGTAGTCCACCTAGCCTTTGGTGTTCATACTTAACCTGCTAGCAATTTAAACTTCTTGCTATATACTCAACTATGTCCTTCTTTATCCGCCACTACCAATAATGGTGCCTCGGGTTTCAATACGTCTTCATAGCACTAGATGAACAACATTTCGTGAAATGTGTGCCTCCACTAGAATCCTTTCCCTCAAGCCATAAATATTAGGAACACATAAATGACCCTGGAGTCGCAGAACACCATCATCACCAATAGTAACCTCCATGGAGACACCCTATACCACTATATCTCTAAGAGCCAACAAGTGCTGATCATCGTACTGACGAGCCTTGATCCGCTCGAAAAATGAAGACTGAGCTACACCACATGCAAGAACTCGACTGTTCTCTGAAATATCCAATCTTACAAGTATGTTAGATAAGGACTGAATGTCCAAAGCCAATGGCCTCTCCTCAGTTGAAATGAATGCCAAACTACCCATACTCTCTACCTTTATGCTAAAGGCATCCGCAATTACATTCTCCTTGCCTAAATTGTAAAGGATAGTAATATCATGATCCTCCAGTAACTCAAGCCATCTTCACTGCCTCAAATTAAGATCTCTCTGCTTGAACAAATGTTGCAAACTGCGATGATCAGTGTAAACCTCGTGGGACAACCCATAAAGATAATGCCTTTAGATCTTTAGGATATGAACTATCACAGCCAACTCCAAATCATGAACAAGGCAATTCTTATTGTGGGTTTTAGCTGGCATTAAGAATATGCAATAATTTGCCCTTCTTGAGCCGGAGGGAAACACTAACATCGGTGTTATAGTGAATGCAGTGTCGAACTTATGAAAACTTGCCTCGCAATCATCAGACCATCTGAACGGAGCACCCTTATGGGGCGATCCATTCACAGGTTTTGCAATAAACAAGAAGCCCTACACACACCAATGATAATAACCCATTAACCCCAAAAAAGATGTTGATATAGATCGCAGTGGTAGGACGAGTCCAACTCTGAATTGGCTCGATCTTCCTGAGATCTACTTAATACTCCCACCTGATTTAACATGTCCCAATAATGCCATAGAATCTAACCAGAACTCGCACATGGAGAACTTATCATATAGCTTTTATTCTCGCAAGGTCTGAAGCACAAAGCTCAAATGCTGCTCGTGCTCCTTCATACTACGAGAGTAGATCAATATGTCTTCAATGAAGACAACGAAAGCTAAGTCAAGATATGGCCTGAACACCCAACTCATCAAATCCATAAACACCATCGGGGTGTTAGTCAAGTCGAAGGACGTCACTAGAAACTCATAGTGCCTATATCTAGTCTAGAAAGACATTTTCGGAACATCTGAAGCACGAATCTTTAGTTGATGATAGCCAGACCTCAAGTTGATCTTAGAAAGTGCTCTAGCACCCTGTAACTGGTCGATCAAATAATAAATCCACTGCAACAAGTATTTGTTCTCAATGGTAACTTTATTCAATAGGCAATAATCAATGCACATCCGCATACACCCATTATTCTTTTCACAAACAATACCGGTGCACTCCAAGGCGACACACTCAGCCGGATGAACCCCTTCGTGAGCAACTCCTCAAACTATTCCTTCAACTTCTTAAACTTTTTCGGAGTTGTGGGGTATGTTGAAATATAGATAGGCTGGGTCCCTGCGACAAATCAATACTGAATCCAATGTTACGATCTGGTGGCATGCCTGGTAGATTATAGGGAAATACATCATAGAACTCCCGCACCACGGGAACTGAGTCAATCGCAGGAGTCTTTACAAAAGTATCCTAAACATAAGCTAGATAGGCCAAACAACCCTTCTCAATCATATGTCAAGCCTTCAAGAAAGAGATACCTCAGCTAGATATACTTATAGATGAACCCTTCCACTCCAATCTAGGCAACTCTGGCATTGCTAAGGTAACGGTTTTGGCATAACAATCTAGAATGGCATGGTATAGAGATAAACAGTCCATGTCTAGGATGACCTCAAATTCGGTCATGTCATCCAATAAAAGATCCGCTCTGGTCTCATAACCACATAAAGTCACAATACAAGACCAGACAACAGAACTGTCAACTGGCGAGGAAACATACATAGGAGCACCTAATGACTCACTAGAGACATCCATATAATGAGAAAATGGAGATTAAACATATAATTATGTAGACCTTAGATCAAGTAGTATCGAAGCATCTGTATCGCAGACAGAAATAATACCTATGATCACGGTGTCTAAGGCTACTAAATTTGGTCTGGCTTCAAACACATAGAACCTAGCTGAAGTGCCACCTAACTAGACTCTACCTCTCGGGTGACCCCTACTCACCTGCCCTCCGCTTGGGTGTTGCAGTAGCTAGTGCGGTGTTCATGTGTGTTGAACCCCATTTTGCACAAGTCAAAATAAGATTCAACTAGTGGTTTCCTTGTTGATGATAAAAGAGAGTCGCCACCTATTATTTAAAATTATACTAGGGTACATATTATCAAGTCTTAGGTTAAGAAAAAAAAGATATCAAGTATAATTGGACCCTAGCAACACCATACATGATTTATGTCGACGTCGTACGATCCGATATAGAATAGTGTGTAAACTTGCTGAAGGTTAACCGATGTGAACCATAGATGCATCTAATATGCTGCTAGGGCATTCGGCTCGATCCATAGGAATAGAGAAACTCTACAAACTCTAATCAACAACTACTACATAGGAATAATACTCAAATAAGGCGTAATCTCCGCTAACAATCAAGTATTCCACCAAACCTAAAGGTAATCAAGGCCGGTATTAGAAAATCCTTTATCCAATTTCAATTATAAATTAAAGTAGTTAAACTAACTAGTTGGCTTCAAGTAATACAAGTATTACATGGTAAGCCCTAAGTCTACCCGGACATAAGCATTATTTAGCTACGTACGGGCTCTCCTCACATTGCACGTACGTAGCACCTATATTTATTAGAAATTAACAATTTAGATTACCTACGTGGATAAATCCCTCTTATAAGGTTAGGAAAGAGACTTACCTCATTTCCAGGTCCCCTTCCCAGTCTATAGATCACAGAAATAACTTCAAATCAGTGTCGAGAAATCCGAAACTAGCTAAAGGTTGTATAAAATAATCAAATGTACAACCAAATATTCATAATTGAAATATTACAGTAATTATCCAATCCAATTCGGAAGGTTCCTATACTTCACACCCGTACCCACAAGCCTGGATTTTGGAAAGTTTCATAAATAAATTATCACGACCCAAACCGATGGGCCACAAAGGGCACCCGGTACCTTATTCAACCGAGTACCAACGTAGCATATCGTTCATATTATTCTATCATAGGTAAATGAACCAGAGTAAAGCATGAGGAAATACAAACCTATACATATAAAGTACGGGTCTATAAGACCAAAATAGTCACTTGTCTACTGAACATGAGCCGAAAGGGCCATACAATCTTTTTTTGTACATGATATCTGTCTACAAGCCTCTAAGAATACACAATTTTCATAAAGGTCGGGACAGAGTCCCACCATACCAAATTATACACATCTAAATCATACTAACCAATCAAGCAACTCCGTAGCAAATAGAGCGTACCAACATCTTCCGCTGAGCTGATAGCCCACTTGGAGGGCTCTCGACCTATCTATCGAGACCTGCAGCCATGAGATGCAGTGTCCCCGGGCAAAAAGGGGCGTCAGTACAAATAATGTACGAAGTATGTAAGGAACATAAATAAGTACATAACAGACATGGAAGAAATATAGAGTAAATGACTTAACCTATAAGTCTGGATAACTTTATAATTCATGAAATACTTATAGTGGCACGCATATGCGTATGAATGTCATATTTGCATAGGTACATGTGTTCATAACATCATCAAGCCTCTGAGGACATCCTATCATATCATCTCGACCACTGTGAGCAAATTATCAATGTATACCAGCTCATCAGGTGGTGGTGCATATATAATGCCGTAATCTTTTCTCATATCCTATATCCCATATACATATATACATAGATACGCATATATAATGCCATCTGAGTCATGGGTCAATATATATGTATAAATGCATGAAATGCAAAAGAAATAAGTTAATAAGATTTTTCTTGGAATGCAATAAAACTCAATATTAAACTTTACCAAATACATATTTTTCTATGACCCATGAACAGACGATAGAATAATAAGACACATGGAGAATCAAGAACATAAGCATCTCTAGCATTTCTATGAATATAGTCATTTATGAAAGTTGCGCATTTTTATGTTTCATTTGCATCGTACAGATCATGCCAAAAGAAAGAAGGGGTAGCCTTAACATACCTGGAGTAGGGGGTAACCCGTATAATGTTCTTGAAAAAAATTTCACCGTACTCCTTTAGACCCGAAAAATTTTACGCTGCTACGATTCCTAAAATTCTTGTTGGAACCTTGCAAGATTTCTTGTGGTTTAACGGAGTATTTAGAATCAAATCTTCATTTTAATTTGTAGATGGCAATGTTCTGGCAGCGTTATGGACTTTGGTTTTGAAAGTCAATCTCTTAATCTTCTAATTGTAGTAAAGTGACTACTACTACTATTTTGGACGGTATATTATATAAGTAGGAGGTGTCTTTTCACCTTGGTCCTTGATTGCCACATATTAAATGACTAAGATAAGTCATTGTGGCCAACTGCCACGTTTTTTGGGAGGGTAGATTTTATTAGTTTTATTCACTTATTAGTTAATTAGGTAATGTCCCATTAGCCAGTAATTAATCAATTACCCGTATAATTAAGCTTTATTTTCACTTACTTAAAATATTGCTCACTTTTCACATTCCTTACTATCATGGCCATGTGATACCTTGTATGGTACTACTCCATAAATATCATGTATTTTATTTCGGACCGTATTTTATCCCGAAATGCCAAATTTCAACGAAATTCATTTTTTCAACTTGCTTACCCTCACACCTTCACGAATTTACTCATCACTTATAATCCTTATAATCTACATAAAATCTTTTCCTTGGACTAATGTCAATTACTTTACGACAAAATCAATGTACAATACTACAGGGTGCAATATCATCGTAACTTAATACTACAAAGCGTAACATCACATGCAATACTGCAAGGCGTAACATCATCGTAATATTACAGGGTGTAACATCATTCCCCCCATTGGAACATTCGTCCTCAAATGTTGACTGATGATCATATCATTTTCATTATATATAGCTCTTGTGAATACCTTAATACTCTCCTTGCCATTTAAGCAGTTGCTCTGTGAATAAAACCAAAGTCTAGGTTATTAATCCCTTTAGTTTTTTTGCTCATATCATGACTTGTGGTCGAAATCTTTCTAATCTCGCAACTGATGCTACCTCTTGTCATGCAGCCTGTATGACCCTGGCTTTGTAAGTGCGCTTATGCAATTCATCTTTACTTTTTCCTTTTAGCTTTTAGTCAATATCTAGGTCTTACTTTGTAAACATAAACAAGGCTTAATAATGCCTCTCTGGGCATCTATAGATGTACTCAAGTTCTTCGTTCGATACTTGATAGAACTTGCGAATATGGTATCTTATTTTATAGATCTAGTTATCCATTCGTATGTCTTTACTTTATCTACATGAGTCATACTATACCATAATTTTTACCTTAACTTATCGTCACTGAGGTATGCTTACCAACTCCGGTTATATTTATTGCCTATCCTTTAGGTATAAATCTTTATCCTTTAATGCTTCTTCATTATCGTTCATCTTAAGATGGATGGAATAATCTCATATCATATTTTGTAACTTGTATCTGTCCATTGTTGATTCATTTCAATGTTGATCAACAATCTTCCACTTGAAGTCTTGAAACTTCTTACGTAATACATTGATGCTAGGGCTTACGTTGCATTGAGGAATATTTGAAGTGATTTTCATAATCGTATTTCATAATGTCTTAATGTGATTCACCTTATGGGGGGTATCCTAATTTCGTACCATCGGTGAAATCTTTTCTCCTTTCTTTTTCCAAATCATTATTCAAATGAAGACCTAAATGTCATCTTTTTCTGTCACAATTACACCCTCATTTTATTACCAGGTCAGCATTTCATTCTTTCTAAATGATATTAATCTTAGAATCCTTTGAATTCCTTCTGGCCATACTGAACTTTCAATAACTTAGAGAAACCATTATCTGTCTTGTTTTCATGGACTTAATCCTGAGGACTTATCCATTCTCGTTACCTTTTCATTTGCCTTTCCTTATCATTACTCATGTTTTTTTTAAACTTTGTCGCTCTACCATACTTTAGCTTGCGACCTATACATATTCATTTATACTACTCACAACTTTCCTTCTTGCTTGCACCATAGATTTCCTTATGTTACTCTGGAATGTCAACCAAGACATCACATCGTCTCTAACCATTCTATACCCCCTTAACAATATTTCTAAGTACTTAGAATCCATAGGCTGGAAGACATGCTGCTGACGATGCCACTATCATTCCCGGTTATTGAATCCCCGCGCTTTTTGAGTATCTCATATGTTGTTCACCTTTGCCTTACTTACTTAAAATCTTGCGTCATATCTTCTATCTTTTTCATAACCTCCCTTCCACATAGGTATGATTCAAACCACAACTTGAAGCTTTATTATAATACTACACTCCAGTGAGAGCTTCATACTGACTTTTTATGAGGCTATTACTTTTTCTTAACTTGCTTTATCACAGAGCCGTTATAGACTATGGTTGTTGTATTATCTCTCTCGTACCTCTGATTAAGGGAGATCCTGCAATGTTCTCGATCACGATGTTTCTGTTTCTCTGGGTCCAATAATCAACTTCCTAATTTTCTTGGGTGATGTAACTCTTTAGTTTCCTTCTTTTTCTGATCGGCCTTTACGTCGACTTAAGTTATCTTTCACTTTGTGGTTCCTGGTATTATTTATTCTGTTTAGCCTCTTATGGGCGCTAAGGAATATGTATGACACAATCGTTTAACAATTTAATCTCTCATTTATGACATGGGCTAAATTCTTTATTTTAACATATTCCACAATCTTCTACGATTGTATATGCTGCATGTATAAAACTCCGAACCCTTAAGTGCATTCATAGCGTAACCAACTCTGGATCATTAATTGAATAATTTCTTTTCTTCCATTTTAGCTTTCTTTTAACGTAAGCTATTACTTTTCCTGCTCTTTCTGCCCCCTTGTTGCGTCCATACTTAGCTCATCTTAGTGCCCACACATGCCAAAGTTTTCGTAAAACTCATATGATCTCAAATATTACTTTTAATTTTTGTTCCCGTTAATTAGTAACCTTAGGTGCCGCTTTCCTTTGGAGTGCTTATAATGCTGTTGTGAGACTGTTGTTATACGACCAATTCCTCTTTAGGTCTTTGTGCTTAAATTGAAGCCTTCTTCCTTATTTCCCCTGCTAGTCTTTCATTATAGTACTTAGGGAGAACCCTTGACCCTCATAAATCTGTGAGCTTATTACAGACCTTTTGATGTCCTTCCTTTCCTATAATTATCCGTAGTTACTCACCATCATGCCATTGTGTTTGTAAGGTCGCTTCGAGCTGATATTCTGATTGTCTTCCCAGTGGCATTCTCTTTTATTTTGTAAAACTCATACGGTATTTTAACTACCCCAACTCCTATCTGAATATTTGTCAAGTATTACAATGACATTAGTGTGAGGCTGAATTCACTATATTAGGTTTCACTATATTTATCTTACACGATCTGTTGATTTTTCTGTACCTTCTTATCTAACAATAACTAGGCTTTTCCTAATAAACTGCTAACTACTTGTTCGTCCCATTCTCATATACATATTCCACGTACTCTCTCTTGGGTTATTTCTTTTGTCTAACTTACCTCTTTCACTGGCTCCTTATTTATTAGTAACCTTCCGGGCAGGAACCCTTATTTCCTTTCTCCGACGTCGTGCTTACATAATGTTATGGAATCATAACATTTTTGTACGATTCGGATAAGTGCAATCTCATTCCTTCCTCATTTTTATCGTACTCTTCCTTTACCATTCCATAGTTACTGGAACAACTTAATTCTGTCTTAATGCCACATCACTCCATATTCCCCCTTTAGGGGAGTACTAAGATTTAGTGCTATAATGATCTACGTATAGATGTTTTTCCTTTTCATCTCTGGTGTCTTTTCACATTGTCGATGACCCTTACTCGCCTTGAGATAATCCTTCTATACCAAGGATAACAAAATTCCTTACTTGCAAGGGTGACACTTAATGTAACTAGCACATACAGTCGCTTAAGCTTAACTTTTCTCACATTGATTGCTTTAGGGAAGCGTCTTCCTGAATGACCACTCTCTGAATTTCTCATGAATCTTCTTCTGTTGTCTATTCTATTATCGCCGGAAAACAATCTGAAATTCTCATGATGCCGACCGTTATCAAATCACTCAGTCCCTAATTCATGTTTAGTTTATCTTGTTCATCGGCCCATACTGATTTCTATTATTCTGGGGTTTAATTCTCCCTTCTGGTAATCATGTTAGATTCATGAACTTATTCTTTAAGATGATGATATGACTTTATGGCATATACTCTTTTGTTGTCCTAAGGCCTGTCACCCCTCGTCTCTTAATTCACTTGACTAGACTCTGTAATGACTTTATGGCATATACTCTTTTGTTGTCCTACTGTCGTTATCCATGTACTACACCTTATTCATAATTCTTCCTTATCTCTCTTCCCATCAACGCGACATTCTTTCGCTTTTAGCTCTTGTTGCTTCATTCATCGGCTCTTCGGGTTGCTCAACGTCCTCGTTCTACTAGGGACGAGAGTCACACTAAGGTGATATTTATCCCTTCCAAGCTTTCAGAGCCTACCATCTGAATTTTTTTTTATCATGCTAGTATTCACATCTAATTGTAATATTCTAGAGTGCACCATCTAGGTGTCTGACAAAGAGATCTATTAGCACATTTACAATATCCTTCGTCAATGTCAACTAATACAAGCAATCCATTCACCAATTTGGGTTACCCTAACCCCGTCTGGATCTTGATATCCCGTCCTTCTCTTAACTATACCTATTAGCCCCCTCCCCTCCCCCACATGGGGCATAACTAAAATGTTCATGACTAATTGTACAAACCTCTTGTTACTGTTGAATATAACTTAAAACCCATATGTTCCTTTGCCTGAATTATAAACACTATTAACCTTTATTAACTTGGTGCCTCGTACCCTTCTTTATCTTGTTTTTTTTTGCTTGTTGAAACTTGTATTTATCTTCTTAATATCTCATTGTCTTTTACCATAAAGGTGGATAGGCATTCTTGCCTTAAGGCTTTTTATCAGGAACCTTACATATTTCAGTACACCCATGATCTGCTAAAGGCTTCACATTTTCTTATCATAGGCATCATACAAAAATCGAATTCCTCTGACTAAGCTCTTTCACAGCTATCTCTCTTTCCAACCTTCTTTCCAGATGTAGGTATCGTCTTATTACAAATAAGATAGAATTTTGGAATTTGAATTCTTATAAGTGAGTTCTATCATACGATCTAGAGTAAGAAGAAAGTGTGACAGTCTTAAATGCCTTGTAGCCTCCTGCTTATAAGTGTGGTGCATAACACACCCATAAGCAAGACTTTACTAGACATGGCTTGTAGACTCCCTAGGACAGAATATCTCTGATACCACTTTTGTCACGATACAAACTGACGGGCCGCGACGGGCACCCGGTACCTTACTTAATCGAGTACCAACATAACGTATCTTTCATATCATTCTGTCATACGTAAATCTGAGTAAAGTATGAGGAAATACAAACTTACACAAATAAAGTACAGGCCTATGAGACCAAAATAGCCACTCGTGTACTTAGCATGAGACGACAAGGCCATACGATCTTTTACGCACATGACATCTGTCTAAAAGCCCCTAAGAATACATAATTTTCATAAAGGTCAGGACAGAGCTTCGCCATACCAAACAATACACATCTAAATCATACTGACCAATCAAGCAACTCCGAAGCAAATAGAGCACACCAACATCTTCCTCTGAGCTGATAGCCTAATTGGAGGGCTCTCGACCTGTCTATCGGGACCAGCAAGCATGAAACACAGCGTCCTCGGGCAAAAAGAGTCGTCAGTGCCAATAATGTACCGAGTATGCAAAGCACATAAGTAAGTACATAACAGACATGGAAGAAATATAGAGTAAATTACTCAAACTGTAAGTCTGGATAACTCTGTAAATCATGAAATACTTATAGTGTCATGCATATGCGTATAAATGTCATGTCGTGCATAGGTACATGTGTTCATAACAACATCAAGCCTCTGAGGGCATCCCATCATATCATCTCGGCTGTTGATACCCAATTTTTTTTTATATATTTTTTATATGCAAATACTTTTAAAATAGTATATATATGCGTATATAAGCATGTCCAATTATTTTATTATTTTTCTAATTTTTCAAAAAGATTTTAAAACTGATTTATTGCCCTATTTTAGCAATACAAAAACCAATAATTATTCCTTAAATTATTATTTTTTGTAATTAATTTATATTAGTCTCATATTTATCCTAAAATATAGCTTAGGTAATTTTTGCACATTTTACAAATTTATTTAGTATTTTTAAAGGTAAATTGCATATAATTGTAATTTTAGCCTACTTTAATATTTGAATAGCGTTTACAATTATAAAATTTATTCCAGTATTTTTAATTTAATGATTATATATTATTAATTTATTTAGTACCTTCAATTTATTTCAAAAAATCATTTTACTATTTTTATAAATAAAAAAGGGAAAAAGTGGCTATTTAACTGATAACCTTGTTTGCATTTCAATTATAGCCACAATCAACCACCCTATTAACCCAATTTTGGACCTCAAATGGACCAGCCCAATTCCAATTTAACCCAGCACTTAACCCATTCAAAACTACCCGACCCAGACCCCTTTTTATCCTGGCCGTTGATCTTTGAGATCAATGACCCTTATCCGCCCTTGCCTTTTTTAATCCTAAAGACTACCCTAATCCCCTCATTTCCCTTCTATCAGTCGCCTCTGAATATCCCCCTCTGTCAAACTCTGTAAAATGTTCTCGACACCCTAATCCTTTTCTACTGTCTTCTACCTCAAGCTCACCGGAATCCATGGCCTCTCAGGCCATGGATGGTTTAAACTCATCTCTCTCTGCTCTTAAACACTTGGTACTCGAAGGTTCGAGGTCTAACCTCGAAGGTTTTCGTTCAGATATTTTAAAACTCAAGGTTCTATGGCCACCTCCGGCTTTGCTCCGGCGTACAATGGTGATTTGAGCCTGGTTCTGACTTTCCGATCAAGATCGGACCGTTTCAAAGCCTTTCTCATTCTAAGTTTCTTCTGAAACCCTAAGTATTCGAGGTTTTCTCTGATTTTTCTTAGATCTGTTATGTATCTATGCTCTACTTGGGTTTTTAAACGATTTCCCAATTTTTCTTTCAAAAATTACTTTTAAAATCACTTCTCTTCGATTTAGGGTTTTCTGAAATGCTTTAAATGTTTCTCCGATTTTTCGTTTCCTTTTTTGTTTGTGTGTATTTGTCTCTACTGTGCTCTTATGTTTTTTTTCTACCATGCATGTTCTTCTACTATGTTCTTATGAATTTCCTTTTATCATACATGTTCTTCTACTGTGTTTTCTATATTCCGTTCTTTCTTCTACTGTATTTCTATGCTATATTTTCACATGCTTTCCGACTATGTTATGCTATTTGCCATACACTATGACTTGATATGCTTCGACTACTGTATCCTTCTACCACGTTCTTAAGTATTTACTGTTCCACTTCTACTTTACCTTGTTTTAACGAGACGTTTAAGCATGTTTTTCTCTACTGTTTCTTCTACTCTCATTGTGTTTCGAATTAGTTTCTTCATTCTACTTTCTTTGAACTTTCAACTATATTTTCTTGCTTTCTCATGAGTTTCTGAAAGAAATCTCTGAGCCTGTTGCCTCCTCACCTTTGTATTTGACTCGAGGTACAAGCCCTAGAATTTTTGGGTTCCTCTGAGTTTGGTCATACGATTGAATTAGGGTTCTGTTTGAGAACCCTTGACTCTTTCAGACTAACCTCTGAGTCTATGAACTAAGTGTGAACTTCTTTGTTTGCATACAATTCTGAACCTTTTTAATTTCTTCTACGCTAGACACTTCTACTGATTGGCAAGCTAGTTCTTCGTGTTTAAGCGTGTCTGTATGCTTTTATATGTGTGATGAATCTTTCTCCAAAAAGGTTTTCCAACTTATGATTGATTCAGAACACTTTTTTTGGGGCCTGATTGATTGATATTGATTTTCCTGAAGTAAAACTTTTCTCACTTTCTCTGACTAGATTCATTCATACCAAATTTAGACCTTGTGATTTATTGGCTGTCAAATTATTTCATTTCCTTAAATTGTACAACCGTGTACTGTCAAGACCTTATCCTTAAATAAACCTCTATGTATCTACCCTTCTTGTACTGCTTTGAAAAGTGTTTGACTAATCTATTTCCTTAATTAGTTTTGCCCGTTTGAAACCCTTAATTAAAGGGAAACCTTGTGTAATTGATTTTCAAACTATTTTCTTACCTATTTTTGCTTGCTTTCTAGACTATAAAAGGCACGACCCTTTCTACACAATAAACATGGTTAATTTAATACACACACTTCGGACTTCATACTTATAATCTCACAAAACTCATACTTAGAGTATTCTTGCTTCTTGTCTACACTTTGGCTATACAAGACTGCTGCTTTCTTTTGCTTGTTTCCTTGAAACCGGTATGTTCATTTTTTGGTTGAAGCATCATCCCAATATGTTTACTTACAGCTTTACATCCATGTCTATTTACTATTTATATGGAGTTTAAATGCCAATTTCTTTTCATCTGTTTCTGTTGTGAATCCCTGCACCCCCGTTTCCCTCTATTTGCTTTGAGTTGTAGTTCAGAACATGGAAATTTGCATGTTATTACCCATGTTTGGACTTGATCCCTTTGGGGATCCTAACTCCCAAAAACAATATATTCTAACAGGCTGGTGGGGTATTCTAGCATTTCCTATTGCTAGGTATGCCCACTAGCCTATCTTTGCCACTTCCCTTATTTCCCCTTTTCAGAATTCCTTCTATGAACTTACACTCACTCTTAGCTTCTAAGTTCTGCCCCCTTCCTGTGAGCCATGCCTTGGGACCTTAAGTTCCCTCTGAACTTGGACACCTGAGGGCTGGCCCTTCCACACTGCACTATGTCTCAATCCTGCAATGTATTTGGGTATGAGCACTGCCCAGAGTCCATGAGGCTCTTAGGGAACTCTAACACACCCCAAATGAGAAAGGCTTTGGATCTTTATCTTTGGAGTCAGTTTGCTTCATGCTTCAGGCAGGAAACATGAATCAGGCTCTCCTTGATTTTAATTTAATTTGTTTCTGATGTAGTGTGCTTATTTTATTTTTTAGACTGTAATAATTCTCTAATAAACTTCTGGGGTGAATAGTGAACAAGGGAAGGGTAACCGGGCATGCAAAGGGTAGATATCATGCTCATAGGGAATTACTGCACTCTTGTATTTATGTATCCAACTTATAGCTTTGCATGTCTGCATACACATAGATATCCTGTTCATAGGATTTTCAGCATATCTGCATCCATGTAGATACCATGTCTATAAGGAATTCTGTATTTTCACATATAGATATCATGTCTATATGGAATTTTGCATCTCATGTATAGATACCACGTCTATAAGGAATTCTGCATTATCACATATAGATACTATGTCTATAAGAAATTTTGCATTATCACATATAGATACCATGTCTATAAGAAATCCAGATCCTGCATACGCATTGGTCACTAGGCAAACCTATTTATATGATTTAAAACTAAACAAAATTTAGATATCATGCCCATCGGATTTTTTCACTTTTACTATGCCTATACACTGTGTTTAAAGACAATAACGCCTTGAAAGCATGCATATAGGAACCATCAATCAAACCTGAATCGTTCATTCGCTTATAAGGCTAAAATCAGTAACGATAATGCTTAACGTCTGCAAAATTTACACCCTCTCGCCTTCCTTGGTTAATTGACAACTTTTTTCGTAACTCAGCATCCTTCTTTTCTGAAACTAATCGATATCTTGCCTATAGGTTTCATTTAACACTTAGGCAAGCCATAAGGTAACTTATAAATTGAATTAGATTTTATTAACTACAACCAACAGGCAGGCCTTATTCAGGCTTCTTATTCGAAATATGTAATAGATCAGTCTGCCACAAATCCTAAAGTTTAATCAGACCCTAATTAGTATGTGTAAGACATGCTAAAAATTATATGCTTCTGTTTGTTTTAAGGAGGTTTGTTTGAGCCTTTCTATATGTTATGTGCTTCTCCCCCATATTTGTTACATATGTATTTTGATTGTCACCTTAGAATTTTGTCCTTTGAAACTATAAAACCTCATACCCCTTCCCTCCGGGGCTGATAGGATTGGGGCGGGTAATAGAATGCAATAAGTAAAACGAGATCATTCTGTGTTTAATACCTTAACGGGGTGGGAAAGGGCAGATATGAATATAATGACCACGCGATAACACCACATGTATAAACCGTTACCGAGTGTTGTGTGGGGTGATCCATATTATTTATAAACTTAGGACCCCCTCCGTCACTTGTTTATTTTATTCAGAATTTCAAAGTGCTTTTTCTCAAACTTCGGCTTCTTTAACTGCTTTTAACTTTAATTTGTGACCATTATGTGAACCTCCCCCCCCCTCCTATTTTACTCATTTATTCAGAATTTTACAATTGCTTCTTCTTAAATTTCAGCTTCTTTAACTTCGTTTAACTGCAATTACTTACAACAATTATGTGAAAACCCCCTCCTCATATTTGTAACTCTTACTTGTCTACTTGTTGTTTACACTTAAAGTCACAATTATAGTATGGCCGGGAACCACACTAGTGGATCTCGAGGGTTGCCTAGCACCTTCCCCTCGGGATAATTTCGAGCCCTTACCCGATCTCTGGTTTTCTTAATCAAAACTCTTCTTAGTGTCCTAATACACTTAATCATTAGGTGGCGACTCTTCAATTCAAACCCAATTCCCAAAAGGGAACGAGTTGTCCTCCCAAATGTCATAAACCCGATTTCGCGAGAAAAAAGGGGCATCGACAGCATGGCAACTCTACTTTAAGGCTTTTACCATTTCATGCTATTTGTGACTTTATGCTTCTTTATATGTATTTACTTGTTTAAATGCCTTTAAGTATTTATTCCTTCTTCTACTACGAAACTGACTTGGCTCTTTGTTTCTTTCCTTTATTAATGCTTTCCTTTGCCGCTTTTCTTTATTATTATAAATTATGAGAAACTGTTGTAATTATTACTTTATGAACATGCAAATACGTGATAACTTGTTTGATTATTGTAACTGCATATTCAACATCATATTCCACTCGTTCCAAACAAAATAGCATACAATGTTTATAATGAGTGGTGGCGCTCTTCCGATTTTATCAACCCCAAATCCGGCAAAGGCATATTTACGATAAAACCAATCGATCAACGGTGTAATCGACGGTTCCGTGCCTTTACCTCTTGAGTTGTCCGCTCAAGGGTTCCAGTCTAATACTTCATAGAAACCTTACTCTATTTAAAGGTGCATGCATCACTGTCAAACCTAGCCGATGACTCTTTAAGATAGCCTTGTTCAAGTCCACTGCGTTTTCCCAAAACTCAAACGGATGCTACCACATTTTGTGCATTTATTTGGAGAACTAAATGCTTGTTATGCTAATTGTTGATATTAAACTGTGGAGTCTGGTGGGGGTAAGGGCCTAACCTTTTGTCTTACAGAAATATGAGGCACGAAGTCCCCAGATTCGGCATGGTCACCAACATCCATCCCAAATTGCTAAGCTGATGGGAGGATCTTCATTCTAGTGATCAAGCTCTTTTCCGAAAATATCTAGGAAATCTACCTTCTCTCCTAGAAATTCAACCCAACAACAAAATCATAGAAGCTGCCACTCTATTCTGGAATTGTGATAGGTCTGTGTTCCGCTTTGGAGACATTGAGATGACACCCCTACTCGAGGAAATAAGAGGACTGACTGGAATACCGTAGGAAACTCTGGGTTTGTTAATGACGGAAAACCGCAAAGGTATAGGTTTTCTCAAAATGATGGGTATAAAGAAGAATCTAGACTTAACCTATTTGAAGGGGTCGTATATTCCCTTTGAATATTTGTATGAGAGGTACAGTCACAACAAATCTTACCGTACTTATCCTAACAAGTTTTCCCTCACATCATTGGGGCATATCCATCGAAGAGTCTTTGTCTTCATGTTTTGTTTCTTGGGGATGATAGTGTTTCCAATGAAGAAACCAAGAATCCATACTAGGCTAGCTATGGTCACCAAAACTCTAATGGAAGGAATTGACGGACAATCATTCCGTCTTGTGCCAAGGATCATTGCAAAAATATACCGAGCCCTAGAAAAAGGTGTCAACAGGGAGCCAAACATTTCGAGGGTTGTAATTTGCTACTTCAACTTTGGCTCATAGAACATCTCCAAAAGGGTGAGCACCGACAGGAAATCCATCGTAGGGACTGGGACGAACATATTGCCTTTCATCACCCAAAGCGAATGAACTACATGCCCAAAATGTTCGCCCAACTAGAGAATGCTAGAGAATGGGTCGAACTCTTTAATAATCTGACCGAGGACCGAGTGTAATGGATGTTTGAGTGGTTCCTTACCGAAGAATTCATCGTTCGATCTAGGGATGCACCGTTTCTGATGTTGATCAGTTTGAGTGGGACCTACCCATATGTCCCTCTCCGATTTATGAGACAGGCTGGCAGGAAGCAGGTTATACCAAGGGTCGACAAGATGAGTCACTTCCGGGCTAACATCTAGAATGACGATATTCCGTACAGGTGCCAGGCTCATCGTATGTGGCACTGCAAAATTGTCTTGGGAAAGGACACCATCGAACCAGATCGCTACCGTGCTGGTTGTGCCCCAGACTATTCAGGCTAGCTGGAGGACAATCACAGCAGTTTGAGTCAACCTGTGTTTGTTCGAGGTCACAGGATCATCGATGAAAAGGCTGAGGCACAAGTAAAGTACAACCAACTGCGCAAGAGGATTCGGGAATGTGAAAATGAGCATCGTGAAATACAAGAAGCCAATCAAAAACTAATTGAAATATGGAAGGATATGGCTATCAACACCAACAAGCGACTGGTCTGTTTGGAGCGAGGTATAGTGGAACTGGAAAAGAAGTTTCTAAGGAGGGTCGAAGACTACCGAATTGCTGAAGGAAATGAAGGGGGACATCTAGCAAGAGATTGCTTACTACTAGGACTATGCGAGCAGGTAGAGCTGTTCGAGGGAGCCAACACTACCGAGTTTGGGGAATGTCCCTCTAGGACCAAATAGATAAGAATTTCCAATTTTCGCTCTATAAGATGTAATAAGGCCAATGGCCATTAGTGACTTTTATTTCTTATTTTTTAGTGTCGCTTTGGGACTCATCCACCATTTTTATCAATAAAATGAGGCATTTAGCATTCTAAGTTATCCAAATTATTTTGTTGCTAGGCCTACCTCGGGAACAACGAGGTCCCCAAAATTAGGACGCGCTTTATATTTCCTGCACTACGTGTTTAAATATTGTAACATTTTTTCTTCCTTATGATCCTTACTGACTTATTACCTTTTTGTTTTTACTTTTCATTTATTTCCCTCCCCAAAGGTTAGTTCTTGAACTCTGGCAACATCATCATATTTTACAAGATCCAGGGGCCCTCCACCTACTCCTACTCCCAGTCCTGTCAGACACAAAAGCAAAAGGAGAATGGAAGATTCAAACACCTCAGCTGAACGGGTAGAAGTCACTCGTGGTGCTCCGGTCCCTAAGGAAAATGCCTCTCAAATAGAACAAAAACTATTGAAGTTCCAAGAAGAACTTGATTAAGACCATGATTAGGCAAGTCTGTCATTTTCCCTCACTACTCCATAAGTTACCTTCCCAAATACTCAGAATCCTATACCTCCACAGAACATCCCAAAGCAACCCGCTCCTCACCACAGTAATACTTGCCACATTCCCAACAATACTCCACTACTCATCCCGGAACCTTTGAACTCCACGAATGACCACTGCCACACCCAACATAACACCCCCATCTACGTGGAGACAGTGCCACACTCTACCCAGCCCATCTCAAGCACACCCGAGTCCAATGATAAGGACTCGCTCATCAGAAATTTGGCCGAAGATCTTAAAAGGTTGACCACCAGAATTCAAGGCATTGAAGGAAGTAAGGGAATTGAGGGGCTAAACTATGAAGATCTATGCATACCGCTGTCAAACCCCTTTTTTTTAACAAACCCCACTTAACCCTCTTAAATTAATAAAAAGATTTTGTAAAGCTTGAAAAGGGTTTTCCAATTAGAACGTGACAAAATTGTGTTCAAAAGGAAATAACTCAAAGTCGCCACTTGACTTTAATTTCAGTGTGCCAGATCAACACTTTTTTTCTAAAAATAATTTTTTTCCTTTCAATACACTTGAGACTCTAAAAACTAAGTCTGCACCAGAGATTCGGGTAAGGGGGTTCATTTGGCTCGAGGAGAAGGTGTTAGGCACTCCACAAGTCCCGTGAAAATTACGATTGTGTACTTGATCTAGCTAGCTTTTAAGATATTCAAACTGAGGTATAAACACACAAAAAGAAAATAAACAATTAAAAGAGGCTCGAGGTCGTCTACACCTAATAAAATCAAAATAAATATAAAACAAGAATAAAAGTAATTCGAGTTCGCTTTCGGCCTCTAATTACAAAATACTTCGGGTAATTCCCTGGAATAAAATGTATACAAATCCTTCGGGGCATTCCCCGGATAAATTTAACTATAGGAAATGACCTCTCGCCTCGAAACCAACAAAAATACTAAGGCTTGCCTACCCAAGTGTTGTCGCCCTAAACATGCTCGTAGCAGTTCTTAATTTAGTAAAAAGAAATTAAAGGCAGCGAAACAACAACATGAAGCCATCAATTGCTTGTTGTCTCTCAGGTAACTTGGTTCATTTCAGTTAATTTAAAATTTTCAACCCCAACGACCCACTGAACCTTTCTACTTTGAACAATGACCCTCTTTAATTTTTTTAATTATCATTTCAATTGTCCACCTGATGATTCCAAACATTCATCCAAGTTTGTCATGAAGTCAAGGAAACAAAATGATCCAGAAAACTAAATTAACTAAACGAAGAGAGCCAAAAATAATTTGCATCATTCATCAACTAATATAATGTGATAGATATAAATAGGTGTAAGGAATGGACATTAGTGAGCAGATTTTTCACTTACAGCAAAATAGACTATAGATGACTGAACTTGACCCTCCCCCGAGCCAAAATAGCAACGTGAACAGGGGCTAGGAGTTGGAACCCCGACGCTAGCGACGAGGACTCGACAAAAGCTTGAACGGATCTTGTTCGATGATGGATTTTGTGATGTTTACCAACTGATTTTTAGAGTGGAAATGAAGCTATTTTTCGTTAAAGTTGAGAGGCTGTTTTGAGGTGATTTTGGATGGTTCTCAAGTCGATTTTCATGGCTGTATGGACGGCATTTTCTGAGCCGAAGAGAGCTGGAGTCTCGGTTTGGTTGAAGAAGAAACCGAGCGGTGAGGCGTAAGGGGAGCGTTGTTATGAACGGCGGCTGGTCTGCGGAATTTTTGCCGGATTTCTAGCCAGTTATGGTGGTGAGGGAGCTGGTTTCACGATGGCTTAGGGTGAAGAGACGACAAAGACGATGGGTTTAGGTTAGTGGTGGGGCGGCTGCTGGTGGTTCAGGCGCTAGGATTTGAGTTCTCTTTTTTGGCTATGGCGTTGCTATTCCTCCTGAAGAAGATGATGGTTTTTTTAGTTGTGTTATGTCCAAGTTGAAGAATAAGGAAGCTTTTCTTTCCGGGGTTTTTCTAGGGTTTGGGCTTTTGGGTTAGTGGGCTAATGAAAATTCGGACAAAATTGAACCTTTCAAGACACAAGATTGGCCCAAGATTCATTCTTCTTTTCTAAGGATAAAAATAAAAGTAACACAAATAATAAAATACAATTAACAATTAACTTCAACTGAAATGCAGTTAAAACGAAATTATTTTACATATTTTCCAAATATTATACTAAAAATAGGGTAGGACTAGATTAAAACTATCGCAAAATTAAAATAATACTGTTACCAAAACACTAATATCCTTGAAAAAAAAGTTAAACCATTATTGTATTTTTTAATTTTATGAAAGATAGATAAAGTAAAGTAACTAGATAAAAGAAAATATTTTTGTAATTTTTATTTTTGTTTTAAATTAAAGTAAAATAGCTAAAACTAGTTAAAATAGCAATATTAGACTTAAACTAAATATTTAACACTAAAATGTGTAAAATCTTGGGGAGGGTCAAAAATCACATGTCTACAGCTACCCATCTTTGACTGGAAATACGAAGTATTTTCAGACAAAGAACGACTAGACAAGTTTTTTGATCAGACCCTTATTTGGAGAGACTAAACTTAAGAGAAAAAGGGAATTTGACTGAGCCCTGGTATCTGAGCTACCTACATATCCTTGGCTATAAAGGAATCAGGGCACGTGTAGTTTAGAAATGAGTGAGATGATGCAGTGTACCGAGGTAGAGAGCTAATTGAGGTGCCGTTGTTGAGGTTCCGGTCCGCGGTCCTGTTAATATATTAAAATAAAAAATAAAAAAGATTAACTAAGCTTATCAACTATGAGTTACAAGATTCCTATCTACAAGTCTTCTGAAACTTGATCTTGAGTCTTGAATGGTTCCTTATGTAGACTTATGATTTGAATCTTAACGCTTGCTAGCTGCAGGTGCTAGTTCATTCTTCTTCAGCTTTTTTGGATCAAGACTGGACATGTAGCATTCGTGACTTCAACCATGTCCTGAGCAGTTCACATCTTTTTTTTTGCTTCTGCATTTTGGATTCACTTTCTTTTTTTTTTTTCAGGATTAAGACTACTCATGTTGATCATCTCAAATTGTTGACTTGCATTCTTGCTGTGACCGTCTACTACTTCTAACTTGAATTGAACTGTGAAAAGAATTCCCTCGTTCTTCAGGTGGGCGACTGCTACTTACTTGAAATTTGAAATGACTTCCCTCGTTATCCAGGTGGGTGCCTGTTGCTGACTTAAAAATCACAATAATTCTGAAATGAATTCCCTCATTCCCCATGTGGGTGCCTTCCGTTAAAGCTTGAAACCGTATTCGTTCGTTATCCAGGTGGGCGCCTGATTGCTAAAACTTGAAACTGTATTCCTTCATTATCCAGGTGGGTGCCTGATTACCAAAACTTGAATTGTATTCCCTCGTTATCCAGGTAGGCACCTGATTACAAAAACTTGAATTGTATTTCCTCGTTATTCAGGTGGGCGCCTGATTGCTAAAACTTGAAAATGTATTCCGTCGTTATCTAGGTGGGCGCCTGATTGCTAAAACTTGAAACTGTATTCCCTCGTTATCCAGGTGGGCGCCTGATTGCTAAAACTTGAAACTGTATTTTCTCGTTATCCAAGTGGGTGCCTGATTGCTAAAATTTGAAATTGTATTCCCTCTTTATCATGGTGGGCGCCTGATTACTAAAACTTGATACTGTATTCCCTCGTTATCCAGGTAGGTTCCTGATTACTAAAACTTGAAACTGTCTTCCCTCGTTATCCAGGTGGGCGCTTGATTGCTAAAAACTTAAATTTTATTAACTTGTTATCCAGGTGGGCGCCTGATTACCAAATCTTGAATTGTATTCACTCGTTATCCAGGTGGGCGCCTGATTGCTAAAACTTGAAACGTATTCCCTCGTTATCCAGATGGACGCCTGATTATCAAAACTTGAAACTGTATTCCCTCGTTATCCAGGTGGGCGTCTGATTGCTAAAACTTGAAACCGTATTCTCTCTTTATCCAGGTGGGCGCCTGATTGCTAAAACTTGAAAATGTATTCCCTTATTATCTAGGTGGGCGCCTGATTTCTAAAACTTGAAACTGCATTCCCTCGTTATCCAGGTGGGCACCTGATTGCTACAACTTGAACGGTATTCCCTCGTTATCCAGGTGGGTGCTTGATTGCTACAACTTGAACTGTATTCCTTCGTTATCCAGGTGGGCGCCTGATTGCTAAAACTTGAAACTGTATTCCCTCTTTATCCAGGTGGGTACCTGCCATTACAACAAAACAAACAAAACAAAAGAAATTTTTTGCCCAAGTTTGGAATCTGGGCACATCTATGAGTATTAATCGAATCATGTTACCTAAAGAGCTCTAAGAATTTAAAAGCTAAATCCCATTTTTCAGGAGGGCCCTGAAAACTTCAAATTAAATCTCATCTTAAGATTGACGACTTTAAAGCTGAATTATATTTCCTAAAGGTAGAACTTGCGCTAAATCTTGTTATCTATGAAGGCCTTCAAATTTAAGTAGGTCCTAAGAACTTTTAAAATTAATTCTCATTATCCAGGAAGGTCCTTAAAACTTGAAAACTAAATCCCATTATCCAGGAGGGTCCTGAAAATTTAAAATTAAATCCCATTATCTAGGAGGGTCCTAAAAACTTTAAATTAAATCACATTACTCAGGAGGGTCCTGAAAACTGTGAAAGAACTTATAGAACTTACCAGAGCCATGCTCTCATCTTGGAGGATTTTGAACAGAATTTCTTGCCCTTGAACCATGCCTTTTTCATGAGAGGTCCCTGTGGATTAACAAATTTTCTTGCCCCTGTTTCAGACAAATTCAATCTTGTTAGTTTGAAAATGTGGTGGTTAGTTTTGTGGCATCATTGCTGAGTGTCTGCTTCTGCCACTGCCAAGATAACTTTTATTTCAACATGGATGACCTTGACTGTTGTCGACTGCCCATTTTCTTTCAACCATTATCATAGAAAATACCTCTGCTCCATTCGTTCCTACTATCCTCTATCTGTTGCATTTTGCTCTTGGATTGACATTTACTGAACCCTTACATTTCTGATATGAATATCAAAGCATGTTGATTGTTACCAACTCAATGCGCATACCACTTTTCCCTGATTCATGCCTCTTTGATGTGCTAGCAAAATTCATTTTGTGCAATTGGAAAGCTGGTAGCAGATTTTGAAGTCATTTCTTACTTGTTCTGACAAAAAGGACTCCAGATGACTTAAACAAAGCAAGAAGAACAGAGTTAAGGGGACAAGAGATGACATCTAACAAGAAAATCACCGAGTAGAAACTAGTCAGATATAGATACCAACTCTAATGATCGTGACATGCATTTTAGATTAAAGTGGCCTAATCTGTTAAGCAAGTCTAATGTTCAACTCATATTGTACCTCTTTCGCTGTGAAACTGGGCTTCAGTGCTTTAATTGTCCCATCTGATCCACAATCCTCAGTCGACTTGTAGTGCCCTGAAGGGTTTTCACCATCAAGTCTCTCTCCTTTTTCTCTTTTCATAACTCACTGTCCCCTTACGGTGCCCATGAGCATTTTCACCGATAAGACTCTATCATTTTATCATTTTCTCTTATTGTGCTGAGAACAAAGGTATTACCCATGATGCGGGAAGATCATACTTTCACCACACACTTGATTTGACATCCTTAAAGATTGGTCAGAAGGTCTTTCTTTGGACCGTAATGTAGGCTTTTGGACAAGGTTAGAAAGAAAGGATGGTATGAAGGCTCAAAATAATTTAAGATAAAAATGGTTCAAATTACAACTTTGGAATCAGGCCTTTTGGCAAGATTAAAACTTCAGCCCCAGTTTCTTGGAGTTTGGGAATTTTTTTTGGATTTTTGCTTTGATGGAATTTCTAAGAAAACTGCCCCACTCTTGACTTCGGGGATTTATGACATATTTTATTTGGTGCAACCGAACTGTAAGGCTGCCTTCGTATCTTGAGGTGACAAGAATCAAGTCGAACATAGTTCAAAAGACAAAGTTATTTTTTCCTTTTTCTTTTCTCTTTTTCCTTTTTTCTTTTTCCTTTTTTTTCTTTTCTCCTTTTTTTTTCCTCTTTTCCCTTTTTTTTATTTTTTTTTCTCTTTTTCTTCTCCTTTTTCTAGTTCCTGACTCTATTTCTGATTCCAAAAGAGGGGTATGAAACAAAACAAAGTAAGGCTCAAAAGGGGTATCAAAAGATAAAAGTGTTTGAGTAGCAGAATAAAATGCTTTCGTCATACCAAGCTTGAAGAATGCCAAGTACAAACATGCAACTGAAGATAAGCAAAGAAATCATACACAGTATCTATTGATGGCATCAACACAAACAAAAAGTGCCAACGGGCAATACCTTTGTCC
>MU789474.1:92110-158094 GCA_026770625.1 Nicotiana glauca
AGAATGCCAAGTACAAACATGCAACTGAAGATAAGCAAAGAAATCATACACAGTATCTATTGATGGCATCAACACAAACAAAAAGTGCCAACGGGCAATACCTTGGTCCCAATGAATGATCCTTGCCGGTTCGAAGCAGACTTGATTCAACCTTATCTTGATGTGAAAGAATGCATTTCATCACTGACTGATTTAACTCAAAATGTCTGAGAGACATTTTCTTGTTTTATGCTCTTATCAACCTCTTGATTTCCCAGACTTACTACCTCAGTTTCACTCAATTCAAAGTTCAGGTCATCTCAGAACGTGTGAATCTTTAATTGCTTCCTCAAACGCATCCTTTTATCATATTCAAAATTGTGCCATTGCTTCATAATTAGACTAACTTTCAAAATCAGGCTGAGAATTACATGCACATGTCATGTCATTAGAATCAGCATGAAAAGAGCTATAAAAAGAAGAATGACCTAAACAAAAAGTGACTATAATTAACAGAAAATAGGAGATTGCATTAGACTGATGTTGAAAAAGGTTTGAACATGACAAAAAAAAAATAGACATGGGTTACAACCCTGGAACAATCCTAAATAACACTAGACAAGTTACTACAACTAAACGAGCTAGACAAAATGTCAAGAAGAAGAGTTTGAGCCACAAGACAATATCCGGATTACAACCCTGAAATAATCTGGACAAACAAAAATGATAACCAAATAAACCACCAAAACTCCTCCCTGGCTAGCCAAGAAAGGAGTGTCTTTCCAATTACCAAGCTCGACATCTTAGCCACTAGGTTGCACATCAAAATTATTGGGACCTTCACCAATTTCAATCAGAAAGTTGCAAAGAGGATCCTCATACTTCGTGTCACCATGCATCTTCCCCACAAAGTGTGCATCATCATGTGCAGGTAAAGGACTTTGTGCAATGTTCTGGGTGTCACTATCCTCAATCACAATTATCCCTTCTTGAATCATTCTTTCTATCTCCCTTTTCAACTCTCGACAACTTTCGACATTGTGCCCCTGGGTGTTGGAATGGTATTCACACCTTTTAGAAGGGTCAAAGCTTCTTGCACGCGGGTCCATATGATTCGGAGGAATAGGTGCAATCATGTCATAATACTTTAATTTCTCAAACTAACTTGCATAGGACTCTCCTAATGGTGTAAAATTATCTTTCAACCTTTGTTTACCTCTATACCCCTGGTTTGGATGTTGGTTATGGAGCACCTGAAAATTTTGTGAAGGCTGGTGGAGAATTTGCGGTGCTATTGCTCGCCTTCTGGGTGTCTTAGTGGCTGGACAGAGGAGAAGACGTTGTTAGGAAGATAGTAACGAGGTGGATTATGCGTAGCTCGGCGATAGGTTTGGGGTTGAGATTGAGGCTGAAAGTGTTTAGCAGGAATGCCACCTGCATCATTTCATTGGCGGGGCTCAGCAACATCTTTTCTATCAATCGGGGAACTGACCCGAAAAACTTGTTCGTTCCATCTGAACCAAAACTCCCTAAAACTTTCTTTGGGTCTCTTTCTTTGGGCATCGGGTACTTTGAACACAATTTCGCTAGAGGATCGAGGAAGAGTAGCTGGTGGAGGAGCCACAAAAATAGGAGTAGATGTCGGAGCAAGGTATAAGGTTGTTTTGGCTGGTGGAGCATGAAAAATTTGGGAGGAAGTGCCAGGGTAATTGCGGTATGGGGTAAAGCCCGGTACGTGTTGAGGGGAAAGTTCGACGGTAGTGGGAGCCTGGGCTTGTGATATTTGCAGGATAGTTGTAGGGTTTTCAGTGTAGTTAGTGGGGAATGAAGGTAGATGATGCCCCCTGACCCAAGACTGATACATTTCTGCCATCTTTTGTTTCAACTTTTGGACCTCCTCTTCTAATTCAGCTTCCGACTTCTCAATCTCCCTCGACCGGTCAACAACTCTTGTGTCCAAGTCTTTGTTAGCCATGTCTACATTACTCTTTGACCTTGTGTTATACGGATAACTCGCCAGAATGCCACAAACTAACCACCATTTGTTATGGTAACAATGAAAGTAACAAAAAGGAGCAAAACAAAGCCAATATGTTAGCCTTAGGGCATTTATCAGATAGAAATATCACATTGCGTGCGATGCCCCTAGCAATAGTTAACAGTTCTAGAATGGCTTCAAGGATACGAAGGTCATATGGCATCATCCCAATTTCACTCTTCTTGCCCCATTTCCTTCTTTATTTTTCTTTCTAACAACACTCGATTTTTCATTTCTTTTCCCCTCCTTTCTTTCTAATTATCGCTTTCTTTTTTCTCTTATTTCTCACATGCACAATTTCAGCTCTTTTTTTTTTGTTTTTTTAAAAAGATGCTTCGATCGAACCCTATGTAGGTTTCCTGTGTGTCATGTCCCCCATAAATCAGATCAAGCATAGCTCTAAAAAAGTAATGGACCAATAAACTAAAAATAAAAATCTTTTTGGATTTTTCATTTATAATTATTTTTGGATTTTCAAATACAAAATAGGAAGTACTATAATAAAATATTCGACAATCTTAACTAGACTGACAGACTCGATACTACTGTACATGACTAAAAATTAAAAGACATCATAAGATAGATTAAAAAATAAAAAGTTTCCTCAAGCAGCTCGTGCATGCAATGTTCTTGACTAGAATGGTCCTGGGGTATTTGTCATGCTCAAACTCTAGCAAGTTGATCCATACCTGAATGGGAAAAATAAGATCAAATAGAGTTAGTGACTCAAGACATTATGCGACACCACAACACCTTCTATTGGACACATGCAAGACATGATTAAGGCTATTTTTGCAAAATGACCTACGTAGCCAAAATGTGGCTATTAGCACAAACTCCACAAAGATGACCTCTAAGACATGGGCATACCTACCTAAGGCTTATATGGATTCAAACTCCCAATAATCATGGCCCAAAATTAATTTACAGAAATGACCCATTTTTCATATACGGCAGATATGGCCAGAAGTGGCTAAAGATGCAAACTCAAAAAGGAAGAACCTTAAAGTAATATGACAGCTAGTTGTGGACTCAAAATCCTAAGATATGGGCTATTGAATAACTTTTGCGAAAATGACCCCATTCTACAACAATGACCGATATGGCCAAAAGTGGCAAGACATGCAAGATTTGGCTAAGACCCCGCAAAGCCAAGAACCTACGACTCACTAGGAAGACCGGACCCAATATGGGTTGCCTACGTATCACATCTCGAAAGACGAGAATCAGGTTCGCGTAGTTCTGGAAGATTAAATATAGGATAGAATTTAAAAAATGCATCTAATTTGAAAAAACTATACCTTTTTTGTCTTTTTGAAAAAAATGATGGAAAACGTAAAATCTTTTTGAATTTTTCTTTCTCTTTTTTCTTAATTTTTGGAAAATAATGAAAAAATGTAAAATCTTTTTGGATTTTTCATTTTCAATTTTTTTGATTTTTGAAAAATTATGGTTAAGTGCAAAATCTTTTTGGATTTTCTATTTCTTTTTTTTATTTTTTATTTTTGAATCACTATGAAAGAAAAATGTAAGTGGGCCCTGCTTGCCTCATTTTATATTTCACCCTCAATATTCTTGGTCCGCCAAATGACATTTTTACCCTTAAAAAGACGCGACATGTAGCACATAGGGATGATTGAATGTCTTTTTGGGCCACATGCCCATTTTTGATAAAATTTGGATAGGCTTCCTACAAAGGGACATGGTGCCTGGGACCGAGCCCTACTAGGTGTAAATGACATGATGCAAATAAAAATGACCTAAAGGCTGACCTAAGTTTGGGGTTCACTAACAAGGCAATTCGAGGCGGCACGTGGTCGATGGCGGCTGCTCTAGCTGTCCACCCACTCCACGCTCCCACGCCACTCCCCTAAAGATACGAATGACTCACAAAAAGGCCGTGTACTCTCAAACGTACTCCGGAAGACTTGTTGCAGAAAGAAGACCCGGGGTTATGCAAATGATGACAATTCATAAAGCAGTAACACATAAAAGAAAAATTGTAAACAAATAAGCAACTAGCAAATAACAAAACGACATAAACGAAAGAAAAAGCAAATAAAACACATAAAAACCTCAATCTAATATCTTAAAAGCCAACAAGATCAAGTACTAGCTTGAACCTGTAACTCTCCAGCAGAGTCGTCAGAGATGTCACACCCCTTTTTTTAACAAACCCCACTTAACCCTCTTAAATTAATAAAAAGATTTTGTAAAGCTTGAAAAAGGTTTTCCAATTAGAACATGACAAAATTGTATTCAAAAGGAAATAACTCAGAGTCGCCACCTGACTTTTATTTCGGTGTGACAAGTTACCATTTTTTTCTAAAAATAATTCTTTTCCTTTCAAAACACTTAAGACTCTAAAAACTAAGTCTGCACCAGAGATTCGGGTAAGGGTGTTCATTTGACTCGGGGAGAAGGTGTTAGGCACTCCCCAAGTCTCGTGAAAATTACGATTGCGTACTTGCTCTAGCTGGCTTTTAAGATATTCAAACTGAGGTATAAACACACAAAAAGAAAATAAACAATCAAAAGAGACTCGAGGTCGTCTGTACCTAATAAAATAAAAATAAATATAAAACAAGAATAAAAGTGCTACGAGTTCGCTTTTGGCCTCCAATTATAAAATACTTTGGGGCATTCCCCGGAATAAATTGTATACAAATCCTTCGGGGCATTCCCTGAATAAATTTTACTAAAGGAAATGACCTCTTCCCTCGAAACCAAAAAAATCCTAAGGCTTGCCTACCCAAGTGTTGTCGCCCTAAACATGCTCCTAGAGGTTTTTAATTTAGTAAAAAGAAATTAAAGGTAGCGAAACAACAACATGAAGCCATCAATTGCTCGTTGTCTCTCACGTATTTTTGTTCATTTTAGTTAATATACAATTTTCAACCCCAACGACCCACTGAACCTTTCTACTTTGAACAATATCCCTCTTTCATTTTTTTAATTATCATTTCAATTGTCCACCTGATGATTCCAACATTCATCCAAGTTTGTCAAGAAATCAAGGAAACAAAATGATCCAGCAAACTAAATTAACTAAACGAAGAGAGCCACAAATAATTTGTACCATTCATCAACTAGTATAATGAGATAGATATAAATAGGTGTAAGGAATGGACCTTAGTGAGGAGATTTTTCACTTATAGCAAAATAGACTGTAGATGACTGAAATTGACCCTCCCCCGAGCAAAAATAGCAATGTGAATAGGGGCTCGGAGTTGGAACCTCGACGCCGGCGACGAGGACTCGACAAAAGCTTGAACGGACCTTGTTCGATGATGGATTTTGTGATGTTTACCAACTAATTTTTGGAGTGGAAATAAAGCTCTTTTTTGCTAAAGTTGAGGGGCTGTTTTGAGGTGATTTTGGCTGGTTCTCAAGTCGATTTTTATGGCTGTATGGATGACATTTTTGAGCAGAAGAGGTCTTGAGCCTTGGTTTGGTTGAAGAAGAAATCGAGCGGCGAGGGGTGAGGGGAGCGTTGTTGTGAACAACGGCTGGTAGGCGAAATTTTTGCCAGATTTCCGGCCAGTTACAGTGGTGAGGGAGCTGGGTTTCATGATGGCTTAGGGTGAAGAGACGATGAAGATGATGGGTCTAGGTTAGTGGTGGGGCGGCTGCTGGTGGTTCAGGCGCTAGGATTTTGAGTTCCCTTTTTTGGCTATGGTGTTTCTAGTCCTCCTGAAGAAGATGATGTTAGGGTTTTTTAAGTTGTGTTATGTCCAGGTTGAAGAATAAGGAAGCTAGTCTTTTTAGGGTTTGGGCTTTTGGGTTAGTGGGCTAAAGGAAATTTAGGCCGAAAATTGAACCTTTCAAGACAAAAGATTGACCAAGATTCATTCTTCTTTTCTAAGGATAAAAATAAAAGTAACACAAATAAAAAAATATAATTAACAATTAACTTCAACTGAAATGCAGTCAGAAAGAAATCATTTTACATATTTTCCAAAGATTATACTAAAAATAGGGTATGACTAGATTAAAACTATCGCAAAATTAAAATAATACTGTTACCAAAATACTAATATCCTTGAAAACAAAGTTAAACCATTTTTGTATTTTTTAATTTTATGAAATATAGATAAACTGAATTAACTAGATAAAAGAAAATATTTTTATAATTTTTATTTTTGTTTTAAATTAAAGTAAAATAGTTAAAACTAGTTAAAATAGCAATATTAGACCTAAACTAATTTAACACTGAAATGTGTAAAATCTTGTGGAGGGTCAAAAATCACATGTCTACAACCGTCCGATGTAGAACTGCCTGAGGGGTACAAACCTCCCAAGTTCGAAATGTTTGATGGTACAGGAGATCCCAGGATTCACTTGAGAACATACTGTGACAAGCTATTCAGAGTGGGAAGAGACGAGAAGATCCGCATGAAGCTTTTCATGAAGAGCCTGAAAGGAGATGCTCTGTCGTGGTATATTAGTCAAGATCCATAGAAGTGGTCAAACTGGTAAGTATGGTGTCCGACTTCATGGATAGATTCAGGTTCAATATGAAAAATTAACCGGATGTGTTTTATATTGAGAATCTAAGGAAGAAACCCACATAAACATTCTATGAGTACGCCACTCGTTGGAGATCAGAGGCTGCTAGGTCCGACCTGCTTTAGGGAAGAACAAATGAACAAGTTTTTTGTCCGGGCTCAGGATCTGCAATACTATGAAATACTGATGTTGATCAAGAACCATAAATTTTCTGACATCATCAAGCTAGGAGAAAGGATTGAAGAAGGTATCAAGAGTGGTATGGTTAAGAACTTTGAAGCCTTGCAAGCTACTAATAAGGCTCTATAGTGTGGTGGTACGTCCAAGAAAAGGGACGTAGGCGCCGTGATGGTTTCACAGAGAACCAAATCACCTCTCAAATACCAAACTTATCCAATATCTCCAATTACACATCAGCCCACTCCAAATTACAATACACCCACAACTTACTACCAAACTCCACCCCCTACTTATCAGTCACCTCCACCTCCTACATACCAACCTACTTCACCCAGATATTCCCAGCCCGCACACGTCTACAAGGCTTACAACACTCAACATTTCCACTATCAATCGGCTCCCCCTCGTCAAAACTTCCCTAGAACCCGACCAAATTTTGTCTGTAGACCTTCCATACAGTATACCGCCATTGCCGAACCAATTGACCAGCTGTATGAAAGGCTCAAAGCTGCTAGATATGTCACCCATATCCCTGCTATAATCCCTGAAAACCCTTCCCAATGGGTCAACCCAAATAAAACTTGTTCATACCATTCTAGGATGAAGGGGCATAACATTGATGAATATCGTTCCCTGAAGGATAAGATCCTAGCTTTTATTGACAACAAGATCATCGTGGCAAAGGAGCCTAGTCCGAATGTCCGCAATAACCCTCTACCAGACCACAAGGGAGGAGGTGTCCACAAGATTAAAATATAGGATGATTGGGATCCCAAAGGATCAATCGGTTTGATCGTAGAAGGCGATGATTCAAAGAAACCGACAGTCACCCTTAATCCGATTGTAGTCCAGATTCAACATTCTGGAGAAGAGGTGAACATGTCCATACCACTCGAGTTTGAAACACCATCCTCTGCGAAGACGCCAACACCAACTGAGGTCGAGTTTGGGTCCTCAAAGGCGCCTGTACCATTAGAAGTTGTTGTATTACCTTCCAAAGGAAAGGTGCCATTTTCGACAGCAATGACAGCTGTAACACCATTCCACACAAAAGCCATACTATGGGACTACACGGCCGAGGCATGAAGGAAAGGGAAAGCCAAGTTCGGGAAAGCGGTTGCAGCACAGGGTATGACAAGAACTTGCAGGGTTTATACCCCAGCACACTTGGCTGAGTCGAGTAAGCAGACCTCAGGTCAGCAAGCCATCACTGAAACTGGGCTCGATGATCTCTAGAGAAAGATACAAGCGAAGGAATACTCAAGCATTGATCAACTGACCAAAACACAGGTGCAAATTTCTATCTTTGCTTTGCTACAGAGTTCCGATACACACAAGAATGCCTTGTTAAGAGTGCTGAGTAAGGCATATGTACGAAGCAACATCACCAGAGAAGAAATGGAAAACATGGTAGGATAGGTATTGGAAATCCACAAAATCACTTTTCATGAAGATGAGCTACCACTAGAAGGGTTGAGTCACAACAAGGCATTGCACATCACCGAGTAGTGCAAAGATTATTTTATCACTAGAATCTTGGCCGATTGGGGGTCTAGTCTCAAGATTTGTCCATTGGTAACACTCAGGACATTGGGAAAAGGGTTACATAAAATCAAGGACGGGTCCATCAACGTTAAAGCTTTCAAAGGTTCTCAAAGGTCTACCATTGGGAATATTAGCTTATATTTGCAAATGAGGCCTACTTGGTTTGATGTTGACTTTTAAGTGATAGACGTGCAAGTATCCTACAATCTATTATTGGGACGACCATGGATTTATGCTATTGGGGCCGTGGCATCAACACTACATCAGGCAGTGAAGTTTGAGTGGAACCACCAAGAGGTGATCATTCATGACGACGGTAGAAATCCCATATATAGTCTCCAGACTGTCCCAGCAATAGGAGGCAGAAGAAGGATAAATGGGGAAACTTACCACCACGTCGAGCGAGTCAACGCCGTTGATAAGGAAAAGTGGTGGGATAACAAAATTGAAAGTATATTGAACTGGAACGGATATGATCCTAGCAATGGACTTGGCAAGAATCTCCAAGGAATCGCTAAGCCTATCAAGATGAAGAAACACGACACCACCTTCGAATTAGGGTATGAGTATACCTGGAAAGAATTCAACGAATGGTCGCCACCCTGGAGCGGTCCTTACTGTCTATTGGAGCAGCCGATACCCCGTTTGGAGCAGACCTTCCAACCGGCCGAGGTCATCTATGGGTCAGAAGAAGAAGAAGCCCCAACGTCAATGAAGAATTTGTTCCTAGAAGATGATGATATGGATTGCTGTGTCATTTTCGAGGAGGAGGGGGAGGAAGGCCCTTCCATACAGGTCGTAAGCCGAGGAACATGCCTCAATAATTGGACAATCAAAACTACCAGAGCCTGGCGTGCCTCGGGTAATACTATTACTTATCTTGATGAACCAATGACTGTGACATGGAATGAGACAATGCAACAAGCGGACATAGATTTAGAGGAAGATGATATACCAGAGGAAATCATTAAAGAAGTTGAGAATTTTGAGAATAAAACTAAGTACAATCTGGAGGAGACTGAGATTGTTAACCTAGGAGATGCAGAAAACGTCAAAGAAACACGAATCATCACTCACTTATCACTGTCAGAAAAGAAAGAATACACAGAATTTCGAAGGGAATATGAGGATATATTTGCCTGGTCATATGATGACATGACTGGTATTAGTACATCTATCGTAGCTTACAAATTTCCGACCTATCCAACATGTCCGTCAGTAAAGTAGAAGCTTAGAAATTTCAAGCCAGATATGAGTTTGAAAATCAAGGAAGAGGTCACTAAGCAGGTCAAAGCTAAGGTTCTCAGGGTAGTAGAATATCCAACATGGTTAGCCAACATCGTGCCAGTGCCGAAGAAGGACGGGAAGGTTAGAGTCTGTGTCGACTACCGGGATCTCAACCGGGCCAGTCCAAAAGACGACTTCCCCTTGCCAAACATACACAACCTGATTGACAATTGCGTCAAACACGAGTTGCAATCATTTGTAGATTGTTTTGCTGGGTACCATCAGATCTGGGTGGATGAAGAACATGCCGAGAAAATGGCTTTCATTACGCCGTGGGGGATGTACAGCTGCAAAATAATGCCATTCAGGTTAAAGAATGTAAGGGCCACCTACATGAGGGCCATGACCACCATTTTACATGATATGATACACAAGGAGATCGAAGTGTATGTAGATGATGTCATCATCAAGTCCAAGAATGCCACTGATCACATAGAAGATTTGAGGAAGTTCTTCAATAGAATGAGAAGGTACAACTTGAAGTTGAATCCCGCAAAATGTGCATTTGGGGTTCCTGCCGGGTAACTACTTGGGTTCATCGTGAGTCGCCGAGGGATAGAAATTGATCCATCAAAGATCAAAGCCATTCAAGAATTTCCACCACCAAAGAACAAGAAGGATGTAATGAGTTTCTTGGGAGAATTAACTACATCAGCCGGTTCATAGCCCAATCTACTATTATCTGTGAGCCGATCTTCAAAATGTTGAAGAAGGATGACGCCACCAAATGGACTGATGAATGCCAGAAATCTTTAAGCAAAAATCAAGGAATACTTATCAACACCACCAGTCTTGGTTCCACCTGAGCCAGGTGGACCTTTGCTACTCCACATCGCAGTGATAGATGGTACCTTCGGCTGCGTCCTAGGGCAACATGATGAAACAAGGAAGAAGGATCAAGCCATGTATTATCTCAGTAAGAAGTTCACCCCGTACGAAGCCCTATTTTCTCTGTTAGAACGCACCTGCTGTGCCCTAACTTGGGAGGCCCAGAAGCTGAGGCACTACTTCTGTGGCTATACTACATATCTCAAAAACCAATCAAGGGATAGGCTCTAGAGGATCACCTCGCTAAAAACCCTATAGACGGAGAATACAAACCCCTAAAGACGTATTTTCTTAACAAAGAGGTATCGTTCATAGGAGAAGGCATTGCAGAGTCCTATGATGGTTGAAGGATGTTTTTCGACGGAGTAGCAAATTTCAAAGGAGTTGGCATAGGAGTAGTCCTAGTATCAGGAACTGGCCAGCATTACCCAGTGTCCTCCAAGCTCAGGTTCCCCCGCACTAAAAATATGGCCGAGTACGAAGCATGTATCTTAGGGCTCAAGATGGCCATTGACATGAACATCCAAGAGTTGCTAGTGATTGGAAATTCAGACTTGCTTATACATCAGGTCTGAGAAGAATGGGCAACCAAAAACTCCAAGATACTCCCATACATGCATCATGTACAGGAGTTGAGAGATAGGTTCACAAAGACGGAATTTCAGCATGTTCCTAGAGTCCAGAATGAGTTTGCCGATGCATTGGCTACCTTATCGTCCATGATACAACACCCAGATACAAACTTCATTGATCCTATTCCTAATAAAATCCATAATCAGCCAGCTTATTGTGCTCATGTCGAAGAAGAAGTAGACTGAAAACCTTGGTTTCACGAGATCAAGGAATATTTGGCAAAAGTAGAATATCCAGAGCTTGCAAATACTACTCAAAAGCGCACACTTCGAAGATTGACCGAAAATTTCTTTCACAGCGGAGGAATCCTTTATAGGAGGACTCCTGATTTAGGGTTACTAATGTGTGTTGACGCAAAAGAAGCATCCAAGCTACTAGAAGAAATCCATGCGGGGACCTGCGGTCCACATATGAATGGCTTTGTCTTAGCCAATAAAATACTCAGGGCAGGTTATTTTTGGATGACTATGGAGACGGACTGCATCCAGTACGTTTGAAAGTTCCACCATTGTCAGATACATGCCGACATGATAAGGGTGCCTCCAAATAAGATTAATAAAACAAGCTCGCCATGGCCGTTCGCCGCATGAGGGTTGGATATTATCAGACCAATCGAACCTGCCACATCAAACGGGCACATGTTTATCCTAGTAGCAATTGACTATTTCACCAAATGGGTTGAAGCAGCATATTACAGAGCAGTGACTAAGAAAGTCGTGGCAGACTTCGTCTGTGATCGTATCGTTTGTCAATTCGGGATTCCAGAATCTATCATTACTGACAATGGCTCCAACCTCAACAGCGACTTGATGAAGTCTACGTGTTAAACCTTCAAGATCAAACACAAGAATTCCACAACTTACAGGTCTCAGATGAATGGAGCCATGGAAGCCGCAAATAAGAATATCAAGAAGATACTAAGGAAGATGATAGAAAAGCATAAGCAGTGGAATGAAAAGTTATCATTTGCTTTATTGGGGTACTGCACCACAGTCCGCACATCAACTGGTGCAACTCCTTACATGTTGGTTTATTTTACAGAGGCGGTCATTCCTGTCGAAGTAGAAATTCCTTCCCTTAGGATCATACAGGAAGTCGAGCTTGACGATGTAGAGTGGGTAAAAAGTCATTACAAGCAGTTGGCTCTTATAGATGGAAACAGAATAAATGCAGTTTTCCATGGTCAGCTTTATCAGAACAGTATGCCTACAGCTTTCAACAAGAGAGTCAAACCAAAACGGCTCACACCGGGGCAGCTGGGGTTAAAGAAGATTTTTCCACATCAAGATGAAGCCAAAGGGAAATTCTCTCCCAATTGGCACGGTCCATACATGGTTCATAGGGTTCTGACAGGAGGAGCCCTTATACTCGTAGAAATGGATAGAGAAGTTTGGCCAAAGCCGATGAATTCAGATGCAGTCAAGCGATATTATGTGTAACCATTTATGATTTCCTTATATGTTTTGAACTACGTCTGACCTGATTCCCGTTTAAGAGGGGATACGTAGGTAGCCTTATGGTTTTTGTCACAATTCAATAAAATTTTCATTTTCCCCGCAATTGGAAACCGGGGTAGAATTTTGAGGAGGGCCCTCAAAATTTCGAAGTGACTTCAGCCGATCATCATAAACAACCATCAGAAGTGGCAGCTCAGTAAACTGGGGCAGAATTTTGAGGAGGACCCTTAAAATTCCGAAGCGAGAGAGGTTGCAATGTCTTGAACCACGTCACAGTCGTCAGTTCATCTAAAAACTATTTCTTAAATATATACATATCATATCTTTAACAAACTCATGCATGTTTATTATCGAAATGGCTCAGTTCAGCAATGCTACCCCTATGATACATACCATGTCGTCAGATCAGAGCCAAACATGGCAAGCAAAGTCAACCGGGACACGAACTAACATTTCCTATTTACAAAACTCATGACTTTTCTTTGGATGCTCATACTATTCAGGAATACAACCCTCAGAATCGTCGCATCTAATCACATTTGCCATCCGCATACAATATCCCTAGCATTCATAATATCATAATCAACTATCAACTAAGAATTTTTATTACTATTCGTCTTTCATCTTTTGCATAAGGCTACCATTCTACCTTTCGAGGTTAAGCTCTACCTCCATATGTATTTCTTGCATTGCATAAGGCTACCATTCTGCCTTCCGAGGTTAAGCTCTACCTGCGTCTGCATTTCCAGCATTGCATAAGGCTACCATTTTGCCTTCCGAGGTTAAGCTCTTCCTCCATCTGTATTTTCTACATTGCATAAGGCTACCATTCTGCCTTTCGAGAATAAGTCATGTCTCGACCTGCATGGCTGAAATATCACCACTTTATTTTGTAGCTGCATGGCTGAAATATCGCCACTTTATTTTGTACTTGCATGGCTGAAAGATCGCCATCTCATTTACATTTTTTTGCATTGGCTGAAATATCGCCACATCATTGCATGGATAAAATGTTGTCGTCTCGTTGCATGGCTGAAATATCGCAACCTATATTTAATCTTGCATCGGCTGAAAGATCGCCACTTCATTTAAATCTTGTACTGGCTGAAAGATCACCATTTTACTTACATTTTTGCATGGCTGAAATATCGCCACTTTCTCTAGGGCTGAAAGATTTCCACCTATCGCATTGCATGGGCTGAAAGATCGCCAAACTGTCCAAGGGCATCATTGTTTGGAGGAACCATCTTCATAGCCAGAGAACGCCATGCCATGGCCTAAGGACACCTTTTATCTCTTGCATATCATTATTCAAAAACATCATCGCTCGAAGGCATCATTCTCATAGCCCGAGAGCATCATTTAATAGCCTGCGAATCCTTTATTATATGCTTTGTGGCCCAAGACATCATGGTCTAAGGAAGTCATCCTAACCGCCCAAAGACAACATTCATGGTCCAACGAGAACTTGCATCATGTTTAAATTTATGCACAATATATGCACACATTGCTTATCTGTAGGTAAATTATCAAGCAACGGCCATCTCAACTGGAGCAATCCCGCTCCGGTTCCTGTAGCCCTATTAGACTCTAACCATCCGCCCCAACCCAAATATTGCGTCCATTCTTGGAAAACCTCCATCGGCATACTTCTCCGACGGATCCTGAACTACATATGGCCTGATTCCTATAAGACCAAGGATATGTAGGCAGCTCAGGAACTAGAGCACGGTGAATCTCTTCCAACCACTTCACTCGGTCAAAATTGGCCATCATATCTTTACCTGACAACTCTTTCATCCTTCCCGGGTAAAGAGGGGCAGCTATTGAAATCCAATTTTTCCCTGCATATTTTTTATATGAAAATACTTTCAAAATAGTATATATATGCGTATATAAGCATGTCAGAGCATTTTATTATTTTTCTAATTTTTCAAAAAGATTTTTAAATCGATTTATTGCCCTATTTTAACAATACAAAAACCAAAAATTATTCCTCAAATTATCATTTATTGTGATTAATTTATATTATTCTCATATTTATCCCAAATATTGCTAAGGTAATTTTTGCACATTTTACAAAAAAATTTTTAGTATTTTTAATGCTAAATTGCACATAATTACAATTTTACCCTATCTTAAGATTTGAATAGCGTTTACAATTATAAAATTTATTCAAGTATTTTTTATTTAATGATTATATGTTATTAATTAATTTAGTGCCTTTAATTTGTTTCAAAAAATCATTTTACTATTTTTATAAATTAAAAAGAGAAAAAGTGGCTATTTAACTGATAGCCTTATTTGCATTTCAATTATAGCCACAATCAACCACTCCATTAAACCCAATTTAGGGCCTTAAATGGACCAGCCCAATTTCAATTTAACCCATCCCTTAACCCGTTTAAAACTACCCAACCCAGACCCCTTTTTATCCTTGCCGTTGATCTCTAAGATCAATGGCCCATATCCGCCCTTGCCTTTTTCAATCCTAAAGACTACCCAAATCCCCTCATTTCCCTTCTATCAGTCGTCTCTGAATACCCCCCTCTCTCAAACTCTCTCAAATGTTCTCGAAACCCTAATCGTCTTCTATTGTCTTCTACCTCAAGCTCACCGGAATCCATGGCTCTCAGGCCATCGATGGTATAAACTCATCTCCCTCTGCTCTTAAAAACTTGGTACTCGAAGGTTCGAGGTCTGACCTTTAAAGTTTTCATTCAGATCTTGGCAAACTCAACGTTCTATGGCTACCTCAGGCTTTGTTCCGGCGTACAATGGTGTTTTGAGCCTTGTTCTAACTTTCCGACCAAGATCGAACCTTTTCAAAGCCTTTCTCATTCTAGGGTTCTTCTAAAACCCTAACTATTCAAGGTTTTCTCCAATTTTTCTTAGATCTATTACGTATCTATTCTCTACTTGGGGTTTTAATGTATTTCCCCAATTTTTTTTACTTTTAAAATCATTTCTCTTCGGTATAGGGTTTTTTGAAATGCTTAAAATGTTTCTCCGATATTTCCTTTCCTTTTATTTGTGTGTAATTGTCCCTACTGTGCTCTTATGTTTTCTTTTCTACCACGCGTGTTCTTCTACTATGTTCTTATGATTTTTCTTTTACCATACATGTTCTTCTACTGTGTTTTCTATATTCCGTTCTTTCTTCTACTCTGTTACTATTCTATATTTTCACATGCTTTCCCACTATGTTCTGCTATTTGCCCTCCACTATGACTTGATATACTTCGCCTACTGTATCCTTCTACCACGTTCTTAAGGATTTACTGTTCCACTTCTACTTTACCTTGTTTTAAAGAGACGTTTAAACATGTTTTTCTCTACTGTTTCTTCTACTCTCATTGTGTTTCGAATTATTTTCTTTACTCTGTTTGCTTTGAACTTTCAATTGTATTGTCTTGATTTCTCATGAGTTTCTAAAATAAATTTCTTAGCATATTGCCTCCTCATCTCTATATTTGACTTGAGGTATAAACCTAGACTTTTGGGGTTCCTCAGAGTTTGGTCATAAGATTGAATTGGGTTTCTGTTTGAGAACCCTTGACTCTTTCAGACTAACCTCTGAGTCTATGAACCAAGTGTGAACTTCTTTATTTTCATACAATTCTGAACCTTTTTAATTTCTTCTACGCTAGACTCTTCTACTGATTGGCATGCTAGTTCTTCGTGTTTAAGCATGTCTGTATGCTTTTATATGTGTGATGAATCTTTCTCCCAAAAGGTTTTCCAACTTATGATTGATTTAGAATCCTTTTTTTGGTCCTGTTTGATTGATCCTGATTTTCCTTAAGTTAAACTTTTCTTCACTTTCTCTGACTAGATTCATTCATAACAAGTTCAGACCTTGTGATTTATTGGCTGTCAACTTATTTAGCTTCCTTAAATTGTGCAACCCTGTACTGTCAAGACCTTGTCCTTAAATAAACCTCTAATTATTTACCCCTCTTGTACTGCTTTGAAAAGTGGTTGACTAATCTCTTTCCTTAATTAATTTTTTCCGTTTGAAATCAGAATCCCTTAATTAAAGGGAAACCTTGTGTAATTAATTTTCAAACTATTTTCTTACCTATTTCTGCTTGCTTTCTACACTATAAAAGGCACGACCCTTTCTACACAATGAACACGGTTAATTCAATACACACACTTCAGACTTCACACTTATAATTTCACAAAACTCATACTTAGAGTATTCTTGCTTCTTGTCTACACTTTGGCTTTACGAGACTGCTGCTTTGTTTTGCTTATTTGCTTGAGACTGGTATGTTCTAGTTTTGGTTGAAGCATCATCCCAATGTGTTTACTCACAGCTTTACATCTATGTCTATTTACTTTTTATATGGAGTTTAAATGCCAATTAGCATGTTAATTTCCTTCCATCTGTTTCTGCAGTGAATCCCTGAACCACTATTTCCCTCTTTGTGCTTTGAGTTGCAGTTCAGGAAATGGCAATGTGCAAGTTATTGCCCATGTTTGGACTTGATCCCTTTGGGGATCCTAACTCCCAAAAACAAAGTGTTCTAACAGGCAGGTGGGGTGTGCTAGCATTTCCTATTGCTAGGTATGCCCACTAGTCTGTCTTTGCCACTTCCCATTTTCCCCTTTTCAGAATTCCTTCTGTGCACTTACATTCACTCTTACCTTTTAAGTTCTGCCCCCCTCTTGTGAGTCATGCCTTGGGACCTTGAATTCCCTTCGAACTTGGACACTTGAGGGTTGGCCCTTCCAAACTGCACTATGTCTCAATCCTTCAAATGTTTTTGGGTTTGAGCACTGCCCGGAGTCCATTAGGCTCTTAGGGAACTCTGATACACCCCAAATGAGAAAGGCTTTGGATATTGATCTTTAGAGTCGGTTTACTTCATGCTTCAGGCAGGAAACCTGAATCAGGCTCTCCTTGGTTGTAATTTTAGTTGTTGTTGATATAGTTTCCTTATTTTATTTTTTGGACTGTAATAATTCTGTAATAAACTCCTGGGGTGATTAGTGAAAAAGGGAAGGGTAACCAGGCATGCAAAGGGCAGATATCATGCTCACAGGGAATTACTGCACTCCTGTATTCACGATCCTACTTACAGCTTTGCATGTCTGCATCCACATAGATATCTTGTTCATAGGATTTTCTGCATTTTTGCATCCATGTAGATACCATGTCTATAAGGAATTATGTATTATCACATATAGATGTCATGTATATAAGGAATTTTTTTTCTCATGTATAGATACCACTTCTATAAGGAATTTTGTATTATCACATATATATACCATGTCTATAAGGAATTTTACATTATCACATATAGATACCAGTAAAGCAGAAGCTCAGAAGTTTGAAAATCAAGGAGAGGTCACTAAGCAGATCAAAACTAAGGTTCTCAAGGTAGTGGAGCATCCAACATGGTTAGCCAATATTGTGCCAGTGCCGAAGAAGGATGGGAAGGTTAGAGTCTGTGTCGACTACCGGGATCTCATGTTAAAATCCATAATCAGCCAGCTCATTGTGCTCATGTACAAGAAGAAGTAGACTGAAAACCTTGGTTTCACGAGATCAATGAATATTTGGCAAAAGGAGAATATCTAGAGCTTGCAAATACTACTCAAAAGCGCACACTTCGAAGATTGACCACAAATTTCTTTCACAGCGGAGGAATTCTATATAGGAGGACTCCCGATTTAGGGTTACTAAGGTGTGTCAACGCAAAAGAAGCATCCAAGCTACTAGAAGAAATCCATGTGGGGACCTGCAGTCGACATATGAACAGCTTTGTCTTAGCCAAGAAAAATACTACGGGCAGGTTATTTGGGTGACTATGGAGACGGACTGCATCCAGTACATCTCAAAAGTACCATCGTTATCAGATACATGCCGACATGATAAAGGTGCATCCAGATAAGCTTAATGCAACACGCTCGCCATGGCCATTCGCCTCATGGGGGATGGATGTTATCGGACCAATCGAACCTGCCGCATCAAACATGCACAAGTTTATCCTAGTAGCAATTGACTATTTCACCAAATGGGTTGAAGCAGCATCTTATAGAGTAGTGACTAAGAATGTCGTGACAGACTTCGTCCATGACCGTATTGTTTGTCGATTCAGGATTCCAGAATCAATCATTACTGACAATGGCTCCAACCTCAACAGTGACTTGATGAAGGCTATGTGTGAAATCTTCAAGATCAAACACATGAATAACACAACTTACAGGCCTCAGATGAATGGAGTTGTGGAAGCCGTTAATAAGAATATTAAAAAGATACTAAGGAAGATGATAGAAAAGCATAAGTAGTGGCATAAGAAGTTATCATTTGCTTTATTGGGGTACCGCACCACAGTCCGCACATAAACTGGTGCAACTCTTTGCATGTTGGTTTATGGTGCAGAGGCAGTCATTCCCGTCGAAGTAGAAATTCCATCCCTAAAGATCATATAGGAAGCCGGGCTCGACGATGCAGAGTGGGTAAAAAGTTGTTACGAGCAGTCTGCTCTTATAGATGGGAAGAGAATGAAAGCAGTTTGCCATGGCCAGCTTTATCAGAACAGAATGTCCAGAGCTTTCAACAAGAGAGTCAAACCAAGACGGTTCACAACGGGGCAGCTGGTGTTAAAGAAGATTTTTCCACATCAAGATTAAGGCAAAGGGAAATTCTCTCCCAATTGGTAGGGTCAATACATGGTTCATAGGGTTCTGAAAAGAGGAGCCCTTATACTCGGAGAAATGGACGGAGAAGTTTGGACAAAGCCGATAAATTCAGATGTAGTTAAGCGATACTATGTGTAACCATTTATTATTTCCTTATGTATTTTGAAATATGTCTGACCTGATTGCCATTTAAGAGGGGATACATAGGCAGTCTTATGGGTTCGGTCACAATTCAATAAAATTTTTATTTTCCCCGCAATTGGAAACTAGAGAAGAATTTTGAGGAGGACCCTCAAAATTCTGAAGTGACTTCAGCCGATCATTGCAAGCAACCGTCAGAAGTGGAAGCTTAGTAAACTGGGGCAGAATTTGGAAGAGGACCCTCAAAATTTCGAAGTGAGAGAGGTTGCAATATCTTGAACCACGTCACAGTCATTAGTTCTTCTAAAAACTATTTCTTAAATATATACATATGTCATATCTTTAACAAAATCATGCATGTTTATTATTGAAATCGCTTAGTTCGGCAATGCTATCCCTATGATACATACCGTGTCATTAGATCAAAGCCAAACAAGGCAAGCAGAGTCAACAGGGACACGAACTAACCTTTACCCTTTACAAAACTCACGACTTTTATCTGGGTGCAGGCACCCAAGTTGCAAAATCATATATTATACGCTCATACTATTTAGGAAAACAACCCTCAGAACAGTCGCATCTATTCACATTTGCCATCCGCATACGATATCCCTAGCATTCGCAATATCATAATCAGCTATCAGCTAAGAATTTTTATTACTATTTGTCTTTCATCTTTTGCATAAGGCTATCATTCTGGCTTTCGAGGTTAATCTCTACCTCCATCTGCATTTCTTGCATTGCATAAGGCTACCATTCTTCCTTCCGAGGTTAAGCTCTACCTCCGTCTGCATTTCCTGCATTGCATAAGGCTACCATTCTGCCTTCCTAGGTTAAGTTCTACCTCCATCTGCATTTTCTACATTGCATAAGGCTACCATTCTGCCTTTCGAGACTAAGCCCTGTCTCCACCTGCATGGCTAAAATATCGCCACTTTATTTTGCAGCTGCATGACAGAAATATCGCCACTTTATTTTGCACTTGCATGGCTGAAAGACCGCCACCTCATTGCATTGGTTGGAAGATCGCCACCTCATTTATTTTTTTTGCATTGACTGAAATATCGCCACCTCATTGCATGGCTGAAATGTCGCTGCATCATTGCATGGCTTAAATATCACCACCTTTATTTACATCTTGCATCGGCTGAAAGATCGCCACTTCATTTAAATCCTGCACCGGCTGAAAGATTGCCATTTTACTTGCATTTTTGCATGGCTGAAATATCGCCACTTTATTTACACTCTCATGGGCTAAAAGATCGCCACTTATCGCATTGCATGGGCTAAAATATCGCAAACTATCCAAGGGCATCATTGTTCGGAGGCACCATCTTCATAGCCCGAGAACGCCATCCCATGGCCTGATGACCCCTTTTATCTCTTGCATATCATTATTCAAAGGCAACATCGCTCGGAGGCATCATTATCATAGACCAAGAGCATCATTTAATAGCCTGCAAGTCCTTTATTATATGTTTCATGGCCCAGGACATCATGGTCTAAGGACGTCATCCTAACCGCCTAAAGACAACATTCATGTTCCAACGAGAACTTGCATCATGTTTAAATTTATGCACAATATATGCGCGTATTGCTTATCTGCAGTTAAACGGTCAAGCAACGACCATCTCAGCAGGAGCGATCCCGCTCCGGTTCCCGCAGCCCTAATAGACTCAACCATCGGCCCAACCCAAACGCTGCGTCCGTTCTTGGAAAACCTCCATTGGCATACTCTGCCAACGAATCCTGAACTACATATGGCCTGATTCCTATAAGACCAAGGATATGTAGGCAGATCAGGAACCAGAGCACGGTCAATCTCTTCAAACCACTTAAGTCGATCAAAATTGGCCATCATGTCTTTACCCGACAACTCTTTCATCCTTCCCGGGTAAAGATGGGCAGCTGTTGATACCCAATTTTTACCTGTATTTTTTTTATATGCAAATACTTTCAAAATAGTATATATATGAGTATATAAGCATGTCCAAGTATTTTATTATTTTTTTAATTTTTCAAAAAGATTTTTAAACCGATTTATTGCCATATTTTAGCAATACAAAAACCAAAAATTATTCCTCATATTATCATTTTTTGTGATTAATTTATATTATTCTCATATTTATCCCAAATATAGCTAAGGTAATTTTTGCATATGTTACAAATTTATTTAGTATTTTCAAAGCTAAATTGCATATAATTGCAAATCAAAAACCAAAAATTATTCCTCATATTATCATTTTTTGTGATTAATTTATATTATTCTCATATTTATCCCAAATATAGCTAAGGTAATTTTTGCATATGTTACAAATTTATTTAGTATTTTCAAAGCTAAATTGCATATAATTGCAATTTTAGCCTATTTTAAGATTTGAATAGTGTTTTCAATTATAAAATTTATTCCAGTATTTTTAACTTAATTATTATATATTATTAATTAATTTAGTGCCTTCAATTTATTTCAAAATGTCATTTTACTATTTTTATAAATTAAAAAAGGGAAAACATTGCTATTTAACTGATAACCTTATTTGGATTTCAATTATAGCTACAATCAACCACCGCATTAACCCAATTTCGGGCCTTAAATGGACCAGCCCAATTTCAATTTAACCCAACCCTTAACCCATTTAAAACTACCCGATCCAAACCCCTTTTTATCCTGGTCGTTGATCTCTGAGCTCGGCAACCCTTATCCGCCCTTGCCTTTTTTAATCCTAAAGACTACCCTAATCCCCTCATTTCCCTTCTAACAGCCGCCTCTAAATACTCCCTTCTCTCAAACTCTCTCAAATTTTCTCGAAACCCTAATCGTCTTCTACTGCCTTCTACCTCAAACTCACCAGAATCCATGGCCTCTCAGGCCATGGATGGTTTAAAATCATCTCCCTCTGCTCTTAAACACTTGGTATTCAAAGGTTCGAGGTCTGACCTCGAAAGTCTTCGTTTAGATCTTCGCAAACTCAAGGTTCTATGGCCATCTCCAGCTTTGCTCCATCGTACAATGGTGTTCTGAGCCTGGTTCTGACTTTCCAACCAAGATCGGACCTTTTCAAAACCTTTCTCATTCTAGGGTTCTTCTAAAACCCTAAATATTTGACGTTTTCTCTGATTTTTCTTAGAACTCTTATGTATCTATTCTCTAATTGGGTTTTAAAATGATTTCCCCAATTTTTCTTTCAAAAATTACTTTTAAAATCACTTCTCTTCGATTTAGGGTTTTCTAAAATGCTTAAAATGTTTCTCCGATTTTTTGTTTCCTTTTCTTTGTGTGTATTTGTCTCTACTGTGCTCTTATGTTTTCTTTTCTACCACGCATGTTCTTCTACTATGTTCTTATGATTTTTCTTTTATCACGCATGTTCTTCTACTGTGTTTTCTATATTCTGTTCTTTCTTCTACTGTATTTCTATGCTATGTTTTCACATGCTTTCCCACTATGTTTTGTTATTTACCTTCCACTATGACTTGATATGTTTGCCTACTGTACCCTTCTACCACGTTCTTAAGGGTTTACTGCTCCACTTCTACTTTACCTTGTTTTAAAGAGACGTTTAAACATGTTTTTATGCACTGTTTCTTCTACTCTCATTGTGTTTCGAATTATTTTCTTCACTCTGTTTTCTTTGAACTTTCAACTGTATTTTCTTGCTTTTTCATGAGTTTCTGAAAGAAATCTCTAAGCCTGTTGGCTCTTCATCTCTATATTTGACTCGCGGTAGAAACCCTTGAATTTTGGGGTTCCTCCGAGTTTGGTCATACGATTGAATTATGATTCTATTTGAGAACCCTTGACTCTTTTAGACTAACCTCTGGGTTTATGAACTAAGTGTGAACTTCTTTGTTTACATACAATTCTGAACCTTTTTAATTTCTTCTACGCTAGACTCTTCTACTGATTGTCATGCTAGTTTTTCGTGTTTAAGCATATCTGTATGCTTTTATATGTGTGATGAACCTTTCTCTAAAAAGTTTTTCCAACTTATTTTTGATTCAGAATCCTTTTTTAGGCCTCATTGATTGATAATGATTTTTCTTAAGTAAAACTTTTCTTCACTTTCTCTGACTAGATTCATTCATACCAAATTAAGACCATGTGATTTTTTTGCTGTCAAATTATTTCCTTTTCTTAAATTGTGCAACCATGTACTGTCAAGACCTTGTCTTTAAAGAAACCTTATCTACCCGTCTTGTACATCTTTGAAAAGTGTTTGAGTAATATCTTTCCTTAATTTGTTTTGCCCGCTTGAAATTAAAATCCCTTAATTAAAGGAAAGCCTTGTGTAATTGATTTTCAAATTATTTTCTTACCTATTTCTGCTTGCCTTCTACACTATAAAAGGCACGACCCTTTCTACACAATGAACACGGTTAATTCAATACACACACTTCATACTTCACACTTATAATCTCACAAAACTCATACTTAGAGTATTCTTGCTTCTTGTCTACACTTTGGCTTTACAAGATTGCTGCTTTCCTTTGCTTGTTTCCTTGAGACTGGTATGTTCTAGTTTTAGTTTAAGCATCATCCCAATGTGTTTACTTACAGCTTTACATCCATGTCTATTTACTGTTTATATGGAGTTTAAATGTTAATTAGCATGTTAATTTCCTTTCATCTGTTTCTGCAGTGAATCCCTGCACCTCTGGTTCCCTCTATGTGCTTTGAGTTGTAGTTCAGAACATGTCAATTTGCAAGTTATTGCCCATGTTTGGACTTGATCCCTTTGGGGATCCTAACTCCCAAAAACAATGTGTTCTAACAGGCTGGAGTGGTGTGCCAGCATTTCCTATTTCTAGGTACGCCCACTAGCCTGTCTTTGCCACTTCCCTTTTTTCCCTTTTCAGCATTTCCTATACACTTGCACTCACTCTTAGCTTCTAAGTTCTGCCCCCCCCCACCTTTTGTGAGCCACGCCTTGGGACCTTGAGTTCCCTATGAACTTGGACACTTGAGGGCTGGCCCTTCCACACTGCACTATGTCTCAATCCCGCAATGTATTTGGATGTGAGCACTGCCCGGAGCCATGAGGCTCTTAGGGAACTCTGACACACCCCAAATGTGAAAGGCTTTGGATCTTGATCTTTGGAGTCATTTTACTTCATGCTTCAGGCAGGAAACCTGAATCAGGCTCTCCTTGGTTGAAATTTTATTTGTTTCTGATGTAGTTTCCTTATTTTATTTTTTGGACTGTAATAATTCTGTAATAAACTTCTGGGGTGATTAGTGAAAAGGGGAAGGGTAACCAGGCATGCAAAGGGTAGATATCATGCTCATGGGGAATTACTACACTCCTGTATTCATGTATCCTGCTTATAGCGTTGCATGTCTGCATCCATATAGATATCATGTTCATAGGATTTTTTGCATTTCTGCATCCATGTAGATACCATGTCTATAAGAAATTCTACATTATCACATATAGATACCATGTCTATAAAGAATTTTTCATCTCATGTATAGATACCACGTCTATAAGGAATTCTGCATTATCACATATAGATACCATGTCTATAAGGAATTCTGCATTATCACATATAGATACCAGGTCTATAAAATGCTTAAAGACAATAACGCCTAGAAAACATGCCTATAGGAACCATCAATCAAACCTGAATCGTTCATTCGCTTAAAGGGATAAAATCAGTATCGATAATGCTTAACGTCTGCAGAATTTATGCCCTCTCGCCTTCCTTGGTTAATTGACAACTTCTTTTCCCAAATCAACATACTTCTTTTCTGAAACTAATAGATATCATGCCTATAGGTTTCATTTAACACTTAGGCAAGCCATAAGGTAACTTATGAATTGAATCAGATTTTATTAACTACAACTAGCAGACAGGCCTGATTTTGGCTTTTTATCTGAAATATGTAATAGATCAGTCTGCCACAACTCTTAAAGTTTAATCAGACCCTAATCAGTACGTGTAAGACATGCTAAAAATTATATCCTTCTCTTGGTTTTAAGGAGGTTTGTTTGAGTCTTTCTATTTGTTATATGCTTCTTCCCCATATTTGTTACATATGTATTTTGATTGTCGCCTTAGAATTTTATCCTTTAAAATTATAAAACCTCACACCCCTTTCTTTTAGGATTAGTAGTCTCAAATACCTCCAGGGATGATAGGATTGGGGTGGGTAATAGCATGCAATAAGTAAAATAAGACCACTCCGCGTTTAATACCTTAACAGGGTGGGAAAGGGTAGATATGGATATGATAAACACGCGATAACACTATGTGTATAAACGGTTACTGGGTGCTGTGTGGGGTGATCCATATTATTTATAAACTTAGGACCCCCTCCCTTACTTGTTTATTTTGTTCAGAATTTCAAAGTACTTTTCTCAAACTTCAGCTTCTTTAACTACTTTTAACTTCAATTTGCAACCATTATGTGAACCCCCCCCCCCTCTTTTACTCGTTTATTCAGAATTTTACAATTGCTTCTTCTCAAATTTCAGCTTCTTTAACTTCGTTTAACTGCAATTACTTACAACAATTATGTGAAAACCCCCTCTCATATTTGTAACTCTTACTTGTCTACTTGTTGTTTGCTCTTAAAGTCACAATTAAAGTATGACCAGGAACCACATTAGTGGATCTCGAGGGGTGCCTAACACCTTCCCCTCGGGATAATTTCGAGCCCTAATCCAATCTTTGGTTTTCTAAATCAAAGCTCTTCTTAGTGTCCTGATGCACTTAATCATTAGGTGGCGACTCTTCAATTCAAACCCAATTCCCAAAAGAAAACGAGTTATCCTCCCAAATGTCATAAACCCGATTTCGCTAGAAAAAGGGGGCATCGACATCGGCCACTGTGGGCAAATCATCAACGTATACCAACAGATCAAGTGGTGGTGTGTATACAATGTCGTAACCTTTTACCATATCCCATATATATATATATATATATATATACACACGTGTATATAATGCCGTCTGAGTCATAATTCAATGCACATGTATAAATGCATGAGATGCAAAAGAAATACGTTAATAAGATTTTTCTTAGAATGCCATAAAACTCAATATGTCATTCGGATAAACTTTATCAAATACGTATTTTTTTAGACTCATGAACAGACGATAGAATAATAAGACACATGGAGAATCAAGAACATAAGCATCCCTATCATTTCTATGAATAGAGTCATTTCCCAAAGTTGCGCATTTACACGTTTCGTTTGGATCGTATGTATCATGCCAAAAGAAAGAAGGGTAGTTTTAACATACCTGGAATAAGGAAAAATTCATACAATATTCTTGAAAAAGATTGCACCGTATTCCTTTAGACCCGCAAAATTTTATGTTGCTACTATTCTTAAAATTCTCGTTGGAACCTTGCAAGATTTCTCGTGGTTTAATGGAGTATTTAGAATCAAATCTTCATTTGAGTTTGAAGATGGCAATGTTCTGGCAGGGTTATGGACTTTGGTTTTGAAAGTCAAATCTCTTAATCTTCTAATTGTAGTAATGTGACTACTACTACTATTTTGGATGGTATATTAATATAAGTAGGAGGTGTCTTTTCACCTTGGTCCTTGATTTCCACATATTAAATGACTAGCCAACTGCCACAGTTTTTGGGAGGGTAGCTTTTATTAGTTTTTATGCACTTATTAATTAATTAGGTAATGTCTCGTTACCGGGTAATTAATTAATTTTCCGTATAATTAAGAATTATTTCCAGTTACTTAAAATATTGCTCACTTTTCATATTCCTTACTATCATGGCCATGTGTTACCTTGTATGATACTAGTCCATAAATACCGGGTATTTTAGCTCGAGCCGTATTTTATCCCAAAGTGCCAAATTTTAACGAAATTCATTTTCTTCGACTTGCTTCCCCTCTCACCTTCACAAATTTACTCATCACTTATAATCTCCCTATAATGTTTTTCTTGGACCGGTGTCAATTACCTTACAACAAATTCAACGAACAATATTATATGGTGCAATATCGTCGTAACTTAATACTGCAAAGCGTAACATCACATGTAATACTGCAAGGTGTAACATCATCGTAATATTGCGGGTGCAACATAAATGTTTCTCATAATCTCAAGAACACAAATATATAAGTTATACTCACTTTCAAAATCATTTTCGTGGTCTAATCCTATTTTTACCAGAACCTAGGTTTTTCAACAAAATTCTAAAATTTTCACAATTTATATGTTAAAATCTACTTATAATTTATGTGTTAAAATCATATTAAGTAGAAATAACTTATCTTATAATTCTAGGTGACAAATCCTTCTTTAAGAGATCAAAAATCTGCCAACCCAAAGTGAAATGATAAAAAATGAGCCTAAGTCCTATTTAAATATTTTCGCTGCCCATGTCTCCCTGCTTTGCGATCGCGAAAATGCCCTTAAGATCGTGAAGGCAAAGCTGTCTAAGCCCCCGAAGAGCTTCATCGGGATCGTGAGAAGACTCACGCGAATGCGATGCACAAAACACGCCCATCATCGCGAACACGAGCCCCCTTTTTCGAATGAGAAGGGTATTTGTCTTGCCTAGAGCCAGGCCTTCTACGCAAACGTGATTAAGGGACCATGAATGCGGAAGCCACTGTCCAAAAGATTCACGATCATGACCCTACTTTTGCGAACACGTAGAATAAATAATCCCATCCTCCATTTTCTTCATCATGAACTTGATGCATTCTCCGCGGTTGCAAAGAAAGAAACTAGAAGAACAAATTTTAGAAATTAGATTTAACTTTGGGTGGTCCAAACCACACCCGAGCCACCCGGAACCACATCCAAACAAAACAACAAGTCTATTAGTATAATACATACCTACTCAAAATCTCAGAACATATAAAAAATATCTAAACAAAGAATCACACCCCCGAATCAAATATGCCAAATAACGAACTTCAAACTTTTTCAGCTAGCTTCGAACGCATTAAATCATACATAGAAAATTCAGAATGATGCCAAATTTTGCGTACAAGTCATAAATCACCATACGGATCTATTGACATGCTTTGAATCCTAAACAGACATCGATAACATCAAAATCTACTTTAAACAAATTTAAAGTATTAAAAACCTTATGTGAGCCAACTTTCAGTATTAAGCATTGAAATGCTCTCGGATCACCCGAAACTCGATCCGAACACATGCCCAAGTCCAAAATTATCATATAAACCTATTGGAACCATCAAATCCCAGTTCTGAGGTCGTTTACCTAAAATGTTGACTCAAGTCAAACTTGGACATCTTAGGCCATTATTAAGGAACTAAGTGTTTCGATTTCAACTCGAACTCTTCCAGAACCAAACCAACTATCCCTGCAAGTCATAAAATAGTAAAACACATATGAAGAGTCTTAATTTGGGAAACGCAAATCTAGAAAGCAAAATGACCCATCGGGTCATTACATCAACCATCCCCTTAAGTATCAAAACAACAAAAAAGCATACGGAAATTATCAAATAGGGGAACCGGCCTCAAATACATAAAATGACCGGCCCAGTCTTTACAACATAGCTTGCTCAAAACTTTTATTAAAGCATTCCTATGTGCCTCAAAATTTTTTAGCAACGACAATATTGATATTTGAGTAGGGTCTTGTTCAAATGTTCCACTACATAGTATTCTTTTGCTTGTATCTTTCCCTAGAGATTTTCTCTTTCAGATTCTACAATAGGGCATTTTTGCGTGTTTTCTTTCCTCGGCCCTCATTGTGCTAAGTTTCTAGTGCATGTATTTTCGATGTTATGGTCATCCCTGGAGTAGTATCAGTCTCACCTACTTTATACTTCCCTTTTTCTTTGTTGTGTCCTCATAAACCCATGGCACGGATCTAAAGTTATACACATGCGGTGGAGCCACAATAATAGTTGATGGAGTTCTAGGCATGGCTACTTCAACCTCAAACAATACAAATGTTTACTGATAGGAGAAGGTGTAACTGAAGAGGTATCCGTAGTGTTTCCACCTGATAAGCCCAATAGAACACTCTTGATCCTATTCTTCATTAATTTCTGTCATATGAACACCATCACCTCTATGATTGTGGAGTCAATTAATGTTGAGGTTTGCCACTAACCCTTTCAACTATATTACCTTGGTGTCAATCAACATCTAAATGTTACCTTTTAGTGAACCAAAAATCTTCGAATATATGTCGCTTCATATCTGAATTATAAGCACAACTTTTGTTGGAGTTGGCCTATTTGCTAGGTGTGTTAGTCGTCAATGCAAGAATAGGAGTAATATATCCAGCGACTTTCAACATCTCATATACTTAGTCTATGGGTTTGGTGAGAGGGGTATAACTACTAGGTGGTATCTTTTGAAGGTGGTTTGGGTTCTTGGGGAGTTGTAAGGTTATTGATAGGGTCGTCGGTTTTGATTGTGGTAAGTAGGTGAAGGTGATTGGAAGTACGCAGGTTGTGCATTATAGACATGATAGGTTTGTGTTAGATAAGGTGTTTGATAGTGATATATTGAGTTGGGAGGTTAATATATGGGTACAGGTGTTTGGTAGGCTAAGGGAGTTATATATCCTTGGGTAGTCATCACAACACTTACCTCCTTCGTCTTCTTCCCATCAGAAATACCTCCAGATTGAAGGGACTTGTTGGCTTGCGGGGCTTCAAAATGTGTCACCACACCATTTTTGATGCCCTCTTCAATTCTTTCTCCAAACTTGATAATGTATAAAAATTCATTGTCTTCAATGACCATTAGTTTTTCGTAGTGTTTAGGTTCCAAAGTTCGTATAAAAAACTTTTTTATATGACTTTACTTTAGTGGTGGTCGTAGCTATCGCGCCCCAAACCTTGGGGGGGTGAGACCGGCACCCGGTGCCTCACCTATCGTTGCATACCAAGTTGCATAATATCATACTATGGCCATGGGCAACATTGTAAGAAAATTGCAAATGGTGACTAAACATCAATATAAAGCTGGGCCGAAAAGGCCATCATCACTACTACGGCTAGCAAACCAAAAAAATATACATAAAAGGCCTACAAGACCAACATACTGCACTAACTGACAGGATATGTCTACGAGCCTCTACTGATTGATATACTATGATCGGAACAGGGCCCCTACCTACTCATAACATATATACATATATACATAAGATGTACATAAAGCACTAGACCCGGCAACTCCGAAAGGCATGGAGTTTACCGATCGAGCTGAACTTAGGCAATACCTAATGAGGAGGTCTACCCGTCTGTCTGTTTTAACCTGCATGCATGAAATGTAGCGGTCCTAGAAAAAGGGACGTCAGTACGAAATAACGTACCGAGTATGCAAGGCAATATAATGAAAGCTGAAACTGAACTGAAAATATAATAACTGAAAGTGACTGGGAGTCAAAGATAATCTGAAGAGACGCTCACCGGTTGATACTGACTCAACTCTCTCAATAAAGTGAGTAAAATAGCTTTCTGACCTTATAAGGCTCGATATATATAATTTCTCTACCTTAGTAGGCTCGCTCATAGGTGCTCGGTGATACTAGGCTCTGTATCTCGGCCAATTGGGCTCTCTCATAGGCACTCAGCTACAGTAGGCCCGGCATATAACAAACCATCCGATTAGAGGTTGCCCAATAGGGGCCTGCCTAATGATTATAGATCGATGGTGGTGAAAATACTGTAAGAAGACCATACTCAATTGAATATAAATTCCCGATAAGGGAGAATATTGCAACTTACAAGACTAGAAAAATGTACATAAATTCATGAATATGAACTTCTCTTTTTGTCTCATTATCAAACACATGTAGTTATTGGATCCTGCCAAAATGAAGAAAGGTTTAGCGTTAACATACCTGAGTTGATCCTCTTGAAAATCCCTCTAACACACTTCAATTGTGATAACATGTTACGGTGGATCGAAGTTGGAAAAAATCCGTACAATATTCTTGAGAAAAGTTGCACCGTACTCCCTAAGAATTGCAAAATCTCATTGCTACATTTTCATATGAATTTTTTGATGTGTAGGGTAAAATCCAATTTCCCCGTTACCATGATTCCCCATAAGGAAACTTACCGAGGCTCGAGATTGGGGTCGAGGTTCACATTCAAGGGATTGTCGGTGTTTGATCTAGGAGCCTTGCAGATCGACGGATATTTTGAGAGAAATGGGGAGTTTCCCAAGATACATAGCTAGGGCTGACAGAGCCGAGTGGACTACCCAAACCCTGAATCAGGATGTCATATCTAGCTGTCCCATCTTCGCTTCTTTGTCTTTAATACGTTTTTTTAGTATATTGAGACTCCCCTCATATATAAAGGGGATCCCTATCATTATGTAACGTTCAGTTGCTTTAATTAAAACACATAAATATACAAAGAACTTTTTCTTTGCTTTTTAACATACATTCTTGTTATTATTGCTTCCACTTATTATCTTCATACTTGTTAATCATTCATTGCTTATCATTAGCCATAAAGAGCCTTTATTAATTTTGACATAACTGTTAATCATACCCTGATCGCCTCGTATATCTCATTATCAAGCCACTGAATCGATCCCGAGGTCTCCATATCGACAAGCTCGAGGCCTCGATTGTCAGCCTATCAATTTGATTATCACCTCATATTTGGCTCTTATTTCATCTCAAAACTTCAGACACTTTGCATTATCTGCTTAACAACTAGCATAAAAATATATCACATATTTTTAGAGTCCCATAAACAAATTTAATTGTTATTACCATTTTCACGGTAAATAGCTTGGCGCCCACCATGGGGCTAAAAATAATAATGATTATTTTCTTGCTTGTTTCATTACATAACCCATCTTATCTTTCACGTTTTGTTTGGTCCAATATCTTCAAGTTTTAGGTCAGAATGCCTAACTCAGTAATTAAAGGCAAACACAACTACCTCGAGAATCGCGGAGGAAAGGATGTGGCTATTCCAGGTGTTTGGTATATCGCCATAGAACCTTGTGAGCACATTGAAGCCGATCCCTATAGATACAACCTCACGTGATGCCCAATGCATCGACACCGTTTCTCGCATTCTCCAAAGAGCGCGTCGAAAAATTCCATGGGAAACTCAATAAAACCCAACCTAGGCAAAGGGAGAAATTTCTCGGCACGTCGTTCATATGATTATCGGAGGGACCGACATTCCCCAAGGGCCCATGATCAAACAGATGAAAATATCTACCGCAGAAGAAGGACCAATCTGAGGCCGCACGACCGGAGACACCTTCGCATTCAGCGAAGAGGATTTCGAGACCTTGGCAGAACCACATAATGATGCAGTGGTAATTTTATTTCTTTTAAGCAACATTCAAGTTAAAACGTGTTCTCGTACTTCCAGGAATCTCTGCTAAAAATAATCAGGTTGGAGGTAGTAGAATAGCTTGGGCTGCTCGATTGGGTCATACCCGCCTCCCGGGTCCTCCATGCCTTCAATATGACTGGTGAAGTAACAAAAGGAGAACTCATCCTCCCGGTCGACATGTTCGGCACGATTCAGGACACCGAGTTCCAAGTCATCGGCGGTGGCATGAGGTACAATGCATTACTCGGCAAACCATGGATACACAACATGAGAGAAGTACCATCGACCCTGCAGAAGATGATAAAATTCCCCAAAAGGGATGGAATAGTGACAATATATGGAGAACAACAGGCGGCGAAAGAAATGTTTGCGGTTTACCATGTGGCACCGACACTGAAGCACCCGATCTCGGATGAGTCTAAGAGCATACAGACCCTTGAGGACGACGAAGAAGATTTTTTCGCTCCTCAAACCTTTGTTGCCCCTGAAGAGTCGAAAGAGACAAAGTCGACTATCGAAGATCTGGAGCAGACTGTCTTGAACAAACACCTCCCAGATCGTAAGGTATAATTGGGAACGGGATTAACCCCCGAACTCAGGAAAAATTTCATTTAATTTCTATTTAACAATACTGATTGTTTTTCCTAGTCCCACCTAGATATGACAGGTATTCCGCCGGAAATAACCTCCCATAAAATGAGTGTCGACCCCAGGTTCAAATCGGTAAAGCAGAAAAGACGACCACAGTCCAAGGTAAAACACACTTTCATCAAGGAAGAGGTAACAAAACTTCTTAAAAAAGGATCCACTAGAGTGGTAAAATACCCTGAATGGCTGGCCAACGTAGTAGTGGAACCTAAAAAGGGAAATAAGTTAAATATTCCATGACTATAACGACTTAAATAAGGCGTGCCACAAGGATTCATTCCCATTGCCTAACATCGATCGTCTGATCGACACTGCGGCTAGCCACGAGACCGTCACCTTTCTCGATGCCCACTCGGGATATAATCAAATTGAGATGAACCCTGAGGATAAGGAGAAGACTTCATTCATCACAAAATATGGTACCTACTATTACAACGTAATGCCCTTTGGATTAAAAACGTGGGGGGCTACGTACCAACGTCTAGTATATAAAATGTTTTAACACCAACTAGGCAAATCCATGGAGGTTTATATTGATGATATGTTGGTCAAGTCCCTGTGCCAGAGGACCATTTGACTCATTTGTAGGAAACATTCGACATCCTCAGGAGCTACAACATGAAGCTCAACCCCGAGAAGTGTGCTTTTAGAGTGGGTTCAGGAAAATTCCTGGGCTTCATGGTATCAAACAGGGGGATCGAGATTAACCCCGATAAAATAAAGGCCATCGAAGAAATCATGGTGGTAAATAATGTAAAGTCCATGCAATGGCTGACAGAGCCAATAGTGCCTCTGGGCAGATTCATATCAAGATTATCCGACAGGAGCCATCATTTTTTCTCTTTACTCAAAAGGAAAAACAACTTTGAATGGACTCTAGAATGCAAAAATGCCTTGGAGGAACTGAAATGATATATGACAAGTCTACCTTTGTTCCATACTCCTAAGGAGGATGAAACTATATCTATACCTAGCTGTGTTAGAAATAGCGGTAAGCAGCATACTGGTTCGAGAAGAGCAAGGTACACAATTCCCTATTTATTACGTAAACCGGACAATAGGGGACGCCGAAATTAGGTATCCACACCTAGAAATATTGGCTCTCGTGTTAAGAAACGCCTCACAAAAATTGAAGACCTACTTTCAATGCCACCGTATATGCCTTCTGACAACATATCCTCTCTGGAATACATTACACAAACCCGAGTTATCGGGCCAGTTGGCCAAATGGGCCATCAAACTCGGAGGGTATGACATCGAGTATCAACCTCGAATAGCCATCAAGTCCTAGATTCTGGAAGACTTCGTGGCCAACTTTTTGCCCTCCCTCGTGCCCAAGGTAGTGAAGGAACTTTTATTAAAATTAGGCACGTCCTTTGGGTATGAACCCTGTTCACCGATGGAGCCACAAACGTGAGAGGATCCGGATTATGTATAGTTATTAAGACATCTAAGGGTGGTGTCATCATACAATTTGTAAAAATTGCAAAATTTACTAACAATGAAGTCATGTACGAGGCTATGATTGCAGGTTTGGAATTGGCAGAAAGCTTGGGAATCTGAGACCATCGAGGCAAAATGTGATTCATTCCTGTTACTAAACTAGGTGAATGGGAGCTACAAAGTCCGGGAAGACAGGATGCATAGGTATTTAGATAAAATCCAAGTCGAGTTACGTCGTTTCAAAGAATGGACCTTGGTCCACATAGGTCGAGAGCATAATAGTGAGGCCGATGCACTCACAAACATGGGATCATCTGTCGAAGAAGATGACCTACTCCCCGGGGCTGTTGTTCAGCTATCTAAATCAGTGGTCGAAGAAGGTCACGCCAAGATTAACTCCACCAGCCTTACATGGGACTGGAGAAACAAATATATTGATTAATTAAAAGATGAGAAACTTCCCATAGACCCAAAAGAATCGAGGGCCTTGCGAACCAAGGAAGTGTAGTTCTCGCTCGACGAAAATAAGACTCTATAAAGAAAAACCTTCGATGGCCCTCTAGCAGTATGTTTGGGGCTAGGGAAAAAAGACTATGTACTCAGAGAAAATCACAAGGGTACTTGTGGAAACCATTCCGGCGCCGACTCCTTAGTTCAAAAGGTGATCAAGGCAGGCTACTACTAGGACAACATGGAGAAAGACACCTAGGAGTTCGTCCGAAAGTGCGATAAATGCCAGATATTTTCACCAATGATTCACCAACCAGGTGAACAATTACATTTGGTCTTATCGCCATGGCCATTCCTAAAATGGGTAATAGACATCGCCGGACCCTTGCCGACAACACCAGGTAAAGCTAAATTCATCTTATTTATGACTTATTATTTCTCAAAATGGGTGGAAGCACATGCCTTCAAAAAAATAAGAGCAAAAGAAGTCATCAACTTCATATGAGATCACATTATATACGGATTCGGGATTCTCTCCGAGATAACGTGCAGTAGTGGAAGGCAGTTCATCGGAAGCAAGGTAACGCAGTTCCTTGAGGATCCCAAAATCAAGAGGATCTTGTTGATGCCCTACCATCCATGTGCAAACGGCCAGGTCGAATCCACAAATAAAACCATCATCCAAAACTTAAAAAAGTAGCTATAAATCACCAAGGGAAAGTGAAGAGAAATATTGCTCGAAGTGCTATGGGCATACCGAACAATTTCAAAATCAAACACGGGGGAAATGCCTTTCTCTCTAGTATATAGTGCCGAGTCTTTGATACTAGTAGAGGTCCGGGAGCCAAGCGCTAGATTCCAGCATACCACCGAGAGCTCGAACAACGAGGCTAGGACAACGGCCCTCGAACTACTGGATCAAAAATGAGAAGAGTTGTCTGGATGGCCGCCTAAAAGCAAAGAATCCAAAGATATTTTAACAGGATATCGAACCTTCGATGTTTCGGAATTGGGGACTTGGTCCTAAGGAAAGTCACTCTCAACACTAAAAACCCTAATGAAGGAAAGCTAGGCCAAAGCTGGGAAGGACCGTACCACATCCTCGGGGTAGTCGACAAAGGGTCTTACAAGCTCGGAGCCATGGAGGGCGAACAACTTCCAAGCAACTGGAATATATCAATGCTAAAATGGTATTATTGCTAGAGTACCCTATTAAAATTCCAAAATGACCTTCGAGCATGCATTGTACTCTTTTCCTTCGACCGAATTTTGTCCCTGGAAGGGTTTTACCGGTAAGGTTTTTAACGAGGCAACGACCATGTGCTACATAAAGAGGCTCAACAAGTATTGAAGGTTTTCTTTTGCAATCCACCTCAAATACTGGAGGAATCCCCCCCCCCCCCCCCCCCCCCCCCCCTCCCCGAAAGGTCACCTGCTCAATAAAGCTAAGGTATCACAAAATGGGGCATCGATAGGAGAGTAATGATCTTGCCAAACAGTCAAACAGACCGTTATCGTATAGAGAAACCGTACCCCTAACAACAAAAACATGTACACTTGTACCAAGTAAATGGAGAGTACTTTTCATTCAAATATTTCACGCTTCAAAGGAAACTCAAATGTTCTAGCAAAAAGCATTTAAAAAACCAAAAGTGTCCCGAACGCTCGGAGACTGGCGTCCACAATTCAACATCTGAACAACCTCCGGTTCGGGACTCCAAATTCATAAGCCCTCAACGAGGCAACGCAAAAATGGTGAAATAACTCCATGGCCGAAAAGTGTCCCAAACACTCGAAGACTGGCGTCAAAAGTTCAAGAATTGCATGACCCCAAGGTCGCAATCTCCAAAATCATAAGCCCTCAACGAGGCAATACCAAGTCTACAAGTAACGACTCCTAAGCCAGAACACCCTTAATAACTCAGGAATTGTCGCCAAATCTCTATTTGTTAAAAGCCCGAGGCCATAAGACCTTGAGCGGGCAGACTCGATCTTGTAAAATCTAAATAAGGCAGCAACAACATCCGGAAGACCTCGAACAAGGTATGAATCACACTTGTACCAAGTAGCAATATCTGTAAGACCTTAAGTAAGGCATGAACCATACTTGTACCAAGTATCTAAAATCTGTAATACCTCAACGACATTAAAATTTTGTATGACCTTTCTAAAGGCATAAACCCGATCCCAAAGTTTACGCTACATATCGAACACGTAAGATCCCTAAAAAGGCATACCCTCGATATAGGCACCCAAACTACTTCACTTGGGATGAAACATAGCTCCGGCCAAGCATAAATAACTATGGTCATAAGGATATACTAGCCAAACTAACCCGACTCGGGGATGCCCGACCGTCGCTACAAAATCACAGTCCTTCAATTACTTCGAATCTACTTCTAAAAGAACAGGTTAAATAGGATACCCTCCATATAGGCAAAAGAGCTTCGACCATGTCAGCTCCAAATCACGGGCTACGAGATACAAAGCTACCAAGCTAAACCTCCCAAGGTGCTCGATTATTGCCGCAAAATAGCTCGTAATCGAGGTTCTTCTCGAACAGTCAAAGAGTCACTTAAAAATTATCGCAAAAAGTCCTTAATGAGGGTAATATAAAGCCCAAAAGAAAGGTCGCTTCGACCAAAGGTATAAGAGCCATTGTTGCCAACCCACACAAATTTGAAAACTTGAGGGCCGAAAGGGCTCGAGTCGAAACCTAACTCGGAGACTGAGCCCAAAATAGTTACCTGAAAATGCCCTAGGGAAAAATGCATAAGAGCTCAAATGCCAGCTTACACCAAAAAGGTCGCTTCGGCCCAAGGCATAAGAGCCATTATTGCTAACCCACACAAATCTAAAAACTTGAGGGTAGAAAGAGCTCGAGTTGAAACCCGACTCGGAGACTAAACCCAAAATAGTTACCTGAAAATGCCCCAGGGCAAAAATCATAAGAGCTCAAATGCCAGCTTGCACACAAAAGAATAAGAGCTCAAATGCCAGCTTACACATAAAAATTCGCTTCAACCTAAAAGTATAAGAGTCGTTGTCACCGTCTTACACATAAAAGGACGCATCAGCCCAAGGTGTAAGAGCTATTGTCGCCAGCCCGCACGAAAGGAAAAAAAGGATAGGAAACCAAAAACCTTCTTATGACCCCTAGGGGGATTGCTTACAAATATTGGAAAAACCCTAACAAGAAGAAAGGAAAACAAAGTCCTAATCTATTATTATGACTACGTCTCCGATGACTTCACTGAGGGTTGCATCCCATCAGCTACAGGTCCTTCAGTGGTCTCTTCCCCTCTCGGGGCTTCGCCTTCATTTTTGTCTCCTACTGAGCCACTGCCCGACATACCTCCAAAAGTAAGCAAGGCAGCATCTCTCCTCCCCAAGGTCTTCACCTTCCTAGTCTGAGTACTGGTTGTAATAGCGTTCTATCTATGCAAAGATATAAGTGCCTCAGCTTCGGTTATGATCTCGGATAGTGCATTTGCCAGCTTATAATGGAAACCTTTGTACTTATCACTATCCTTCCTCGCATCACTAAGCTAACGCCCGACTAGGGTCACTTTCTCCTATAGGACATCCCTCTTGGAAGTTATCTCCCTTATGCGTCGTTTGAGTTTAGAGACTTCAAAATCTCTGGCCCGGAGCTCCTCCCTCATAAGAGCGTCTTCCTTCTAACACTGCAAAAACCAAGTCAGAGATATTAAGACACTGAGATCTGGCAAAAACATTCAGATAATGGTGAATAGAGACTAGATAACCTGTTCGGTAAAATTAGCTTTCTTGAGCTCATGACAGATCACCTCACCCTGATATCGGGTGAAAGTTTGACTATAAAGCGCCTTGGCCTAAACCACAGAAAAAGACAAGTTAGAAAGACAAAGATCAGTATAACCAAGGCCAGAGCAACAGACAGGGTTCGTATGGGTTACCTACTTATAGAGCCCGCTCATCTCACCAAAGACGTGTGAATCATCGATCTTAGGGATTTTCTCGGGAACGGTTGGAAGCCCCCCGTGTACACCTCTGCCTTTGATAGGTCTCTCTGCTTCGAAATTCTCTTCGCGCGGGGCATCTTGCAATCCCTTAGGAGATAGCGTCGTTCCCTGAGGAGAATCAATCACAACCACGGCACTAGCAGGATTGATCGGGACCATCCCTTGTCCATTCAGAGCCCCAAGATTAGGACCCTCCGAACCATCTACCGAAGGCACCTATGCCCGAGGGAAACCCTGATCATCGGTTAGCTTGGAGGCTACACCTGGTGCCTCATCGGTTGTCTCCCTGCTACAAAGCTGGATCACAATACCCTGAGACTCCAGCTCGGAAGCCACCGCCTTCACGGCCCAAGGGTCGTCCAGATTTGTCGCTCCCTCGAATGCGGTCGAGAAGTTATTTTCTCCCTTGCCGTAAACTCGAGTTAGGGCCGTCGGGTCGGCCTCAGTTTCTTCCGCCTTCATCTTTTTGGATTCCATGGGCCTGTATGACAGATCCCGTTGTCTCTTTTTCCCGTCATCAGTTACCAAAGCACCTTCCTCACCAAGTGTGATGACCTGAAAAGTCATCACTTGTTCTAAAAACAAATTCAGTGTTCCGAGGCCTAAAAGCTACATTTTTACCTCACCTCAATTTGCTTGTGCAGTCCGGGCGTGTAGCCACAAAGCTTATATATGAAAATCTGTGAAAAATAACAAATTTTGCCTTTAAAATGAATTTAAATTGACTTCGGTCAACATTTTTAGTAAACAGACCAGGATTCGTGTTCCGACGATCCCGGATGAGGTCCGAAAGAAAATATGGGAATTGGGCGTATGCCCGAAATTAAATTCCGAGGTCCCAAGCCCGAGAAATAAATTTTTAAAGAAAATTATTTTCTGAAATTATTATTGAGATTTGGAAATGAATTGTGATTGGAACTTGATGGTATCAGGCTCGTATTTTTGTTCCGGTGCTCGGTACAAGTCTTATATGTGATTTAGAATAAGACTGTGAAATTTGGTAAGAAACAGAATTGAAACGACTTGAATCAGATCATTATTGGGAAAATTGGATATTTGAAGTTCTTGAGGAAACTTCATGATTTTGATCCTAAATTCATAGTTGTTGATGTTCTTTTAGTGATTTGAATGTACGATCGAGTCCGTATGATGTTTTTAGGTTAGGGTGCATATTTGGTTTGGAGCTCCGACGGCTCGGGTGAGTGTTGGATAGGCCATACAGTGGATTTTGGACTTAGGAAATTTCAGGTTTTTAGCTGGTGTGTTCAGGCACACATGCGAAGCCTGGCTCGCATATGCGACATCGCAAATGCGAGGGCTTGGTCGCGAATACGAACTAGCCCAGGCCCGCCCTTCCTCGCAAATGCGAGATGTTTCCTCGCAATTTCGGCATCGCAAATGCGAAGTCTTCCTGTAATGCTTGAGGTCGCAAATACGACATTTCTGTTTGCAAATGCGAAAGTCCAAATTTTCTGAAGGGTTTGCAATTGGGAACCCCTGTTCGCAATTCTTATAACTGCAACCTGCAACTTTTTATACTTAGCCAAAAATAAACTCTTTTCACATGTTTTCAAAACACAAACTCCCTAGGGCGATTTTCCAAGAACAACCCTTTTTCCGAATCGATTTTAAGTCAATTTTAACTCATTACCTTCAATCATTAACATCTTTTAATACGATTTCAACTCAAATCAATGATTTTCATGAGGGAAATTTGGTTTTTTGGGTAAAACCTAGATTTTTAAAAAAAAAAGGATTTGGACCCCGATTTGAGGTCCAATTACAAAACAAATTATATATTTGAGTTCATGGGTGAATGGGTAGTCGGTTCGTGGTTCGAACCTTGGGTTTTGACCATGTGGGCCCGGGGCTAATTTTTGACGTTTTTGGGAAATGCTTTAGAAAACTTACTTCCATGCATTAGAAATTGTTTATTTAGAATTCATTGATGTAATTAAGCAACTTATGACTAGATACGAGCAAATTGGTGGTGGAATCACGAGGTAAAACTATAGTTGATGCTTGAACTGAGTTCGTGGCATGAAGGCAAGTGTTTGGTCTAACCTTAGCTTGATCGATTAGGATTTGTGTCCTATTTGCTACTTGTTTCTTGTTTAGTACGACGTATAGGTATGGTGAAGAGTATCTATACGAAGGTGTCGAGCATGACCGTGAGTCTTAAGTTGAAATTATTGTGTTATTGAGAAATACTACAAATGCCTAAGTTGTGGACTCTCTGGGTTGAGCAAGTTTTATGATTATTCTCGTAGAGATTACTTATGGTTGAGTATTGGTGTTAGGTAAGGTAGTAGATGTTGGAATAACGTTTGGTTATAGCTGATTTTCCCTTGCCGGGATGTATTGGTCGATTCCCATGCCGGGATAGTGTACCCTTTTTGCTCCATTTCCAGGACTCTTGTTATGGTTGTTGTTGATTGTGAATGCGGATTGGTTTGCGTGCCACAACAATGATATATTTGGATCGGTTTGCACACCGCAATATGATATATTTGGATTAGGTTGCATGCCGCAATAATGATATGATTGGATCGGGTTGCATGCCGCAACAGTGACAAATGATATGTATCGGGTAGCACGACGCAACAGTGTTGTTATATGTTGGGATCGGCTTGCGCGCCAAAACAATTGATGCTACAAAGTGTTTATAGATTGTATACAAGTTCCTTATTGTTTCACTATGAATTCTAAGTTGTCTTTATACCTTTGTTCTTGCTTTACTGTTGATACTGATATACCCCGCAACATGTACCCCTCCCATCTTTACTTGTTTATTTCTGTTTTATTTTCCGTTGTACATTATATAACTGCACATGTTTATTTGGTATTCTGGCCCTAGCCTCGTCACTACTTCACTAGGTTAGGCTAGGCACTTACCAGTATATGGGGCCGGTTGTGCTGATACAACACTCTACACTATTTTGTGCAAATCCCAGTGCTACAGATTTCAGACCGCAGTAAGGTTTTAGCTTCTTGCTTGCTAGGTGACCCTAGATAGTCCTACAGGCATCTGCAGGCCTTGACGTCTCCCTCTATTTATTTTTCCTGCTTATCTTATGTAGTTCCAGAGACACTATTTTGTTATTTTTTTCAGACCCTTATTTGTTGTACTCTTAGATAGTCTGTGAAGTTGTGACACCAAATCTTGGGTGGTTTTGTTATGGGATGGTATTAGTAGTACTGTTAACTTGAAATTTAATTCTTCTACTTGTTAAATTATGTTGTTATAAAATGTTGATGCTACGTCGTTCAATAAAATAAAAATGAGAGACAACTTAAATAGTTCAGTTAGTTGGCTTACCTAGCTTTCCCTAGTAGGTGCCATCACAACTTCCGAGGGTAGGAAATCCGGGTTGTAACACCAGGCAATGTTCCTTTCATCAAGGGGACCTCCCCCAGGCCTACACAAGCGCAAGTGGTAAACGAAGGAAAGAAGAATGTTGCTAAGAGCGACTCAGGTCAAAATATATGACTACGGCAGGGGTAAAGGCTCACCATGATCTTTAGCCTCCCACCGTGCTTGAGATAAATCACGCCACATCCGTTCGGCATATGGGTAAACCGAATTCAGACGACCGACCCAATTTGGGAGGTCCGTAACCGCATCGGGATAGATTGCCATGGCTATATTATCAAGATAAATTCAATGCATTCTAACATAGTCAAAGAAAAACAAGGGAATGCTAGATAACATGTCTACTTACATTCCATATTCCACCTCTTGGGGAACGTCATCTTTTCCGCGGGGATCAGGTCAGAAGTCCTTATTCGGACGAACCGGCTTATCCATCCCATGTTCCAGAGCTCTTCGGTACAGGTGAAAAGGACGTTTAAGGCTCAACAATAGAGCTTAATCAAACCCCCAAGAAGAAACGAGGGCCGTATATTCTGATCAGATGATAGAGAGTGAATGGCATCCTCTCGACCATGTTCACATAGTACCTGATCATATAAATAACGCGCTAGATTGAAGGTTGAATTTGGCAAAGAGTCACTTGATACCGTTGGTAGAAGTTGAGAATCACGGGGTCGATCACGGGCGAGGACGGTATCACTAGCCTAGGGTAAAAGTGTAAGTATACACACTTAAAAAATCAGCTTTGTATGTCGTAACATCCTCCCCTCGAGCAGGGATCTCCACAAGCACCGCGTCCCCCCTATGATAATGAGATCTCACTCTTCTAACATCTGTTATTGAGCTAATGTACTGAGTCAGGGGCTCACGATGTCCCGGCTTCGAAGAGGGCTTCTCGACCTTGAAATTAGAAGCCATCGTGGAAATTCCGGGGACACATTCCACAACACGGGGAGGCATTGCCTCTTCACGCTGAGATAGAAGCGAGGAGGACGAGGTCGCATTCTCCTGAGAGATGGAGGCGGAAGTTCTCGCCATCCCTAGAAAATTCTTGAAGAAAAAGGGAAGTTGCGCTCTTAAAAGAAGAATGATAGAAAAGACAGAAGGAGCCTTTTATGGGGTTTGAAAATGCAGTAAGTTGGAAGGATTGAAAAGGGGAGTATTTATAGAAACCCTACGTGCGCATCGAAGAAGGCCAAGAGTGAAGCTAACTATTATAATCAATGCGACGTATATTATCTTTTTGGAACCGTATGGCTGCCATCATTGCAACAGTATCGGATGGGGGCGAAAATCCAAGGTCATTTCTTATCTCTTTCACTCTAAGTAATGCGGAGACTATCTGTTTAGGGTAAAATCGGGGGTCCAAATTCCCCGTTACCATGCTGCCCCATAAGGACACTTCCGAGGCTCGAGACCGGGGTCGAGGTCCCACCTTTGAAGGATTGACGGTGTTCGATCGTGGAGCCTTGCAGATCAATGGATATATTGAGAGAAATGGGGAGTTCCCAAGATACACGGCTAGGGCTGACAAAGCCTAGTGGACTACCCAAATCCTGAATTGGGGTGTCATATCTAGTTGTCCCATCTCCGCTTCTTTGTCTTTAATATATTTTTGTACTATATTGAGACTTCCCTCCTATATAATGGGGATCCCTATCATTATGTAAGGTTTGGTTGCTTTAGTTACTCTACATGAATATACGGAGAACATTCTCTCTACTTTCTAACATACTTTCTTTTCATTATTGCTTCCATTTATTATATTCATACTTGTTCATCATTTATTGCTTATCATTGACCATAAAGAGCCTTTATTAATTTTGACATAATTGTTAGTCATAACCCGATTGCCGCATATAGCTTATTATCGAGCCACTGAATCGACCTCGAGGTCTCCATATCGACAAGCTCGAGGCCTCGATTGTCAGCCTATCAATTTGATTATCACCTCATCTTTGGCTCTTATTTCGTCTCTAAACATCTTATACATAGCATCATCTGCTTAACAAGTAGCATAAAAATAGATCACATATTTTTAGAGTCTCATCAACAAATTTAATTATTATTATCATTTTTACAGTAAACAGTTGAGTATTCATCCGTTACTTTTTTAGTGTTGTATGAACTTGATGAAGTAATTCACATTACTATTGAAAAATATGATCATTGTAAATGTGACCCTTTTTTATTTGGTGATTTTAGAGAAAAGTTTTGTATTAGTGGGGCCCCACTTGCGGATTAGTTGGCCAAAAGCATCTCCAAGTTTTGCCACCTTTTATTTGAATTCAAGAGTCATGTTTATGTAAGGTATTTGGTTGCCATGTTAATCTCCATTAGGCTTATCAAAAACATTTTAATTAATTATCAATTACTTAATTAACTTGGTAATTTTTTACTAATCTAATAATTAATCAATTTTCCACCTAATTAAGAATTATCTCAAATTACTTAAAATACTACTCACCTTTAATATACTTTGTACACCTTACAATTATGGTCATGTGGTACCTTGTATCCCACTAGTCCATAAATACCGGGTGTTATAGCTTGGGCCATATTTGATCTCAAAATGACAAACTTCGACGAAACTCATTTTCTTCAATCCACTCACCATCTCACATTCACGAATTTACTCATCACTTGTTTGAAATGGCATAATACTTATAATCTCACAAAATCTCATTCCCGAACTTACGTCGATTTATGACGATACTTTAACATACGAAAATATGGGATATAATATGATATTTCTGAGATTTCATTACTTATGGCATACTTTCACGTACGAAAAAATGGGGTGTAACATACCCCCCCCCCCAGAAACATATGTCCTCGAATGTTGACTGACGCACTTATCATTAGCATAACCTATAGCTTTTACGAATATTTTAATACTCTCCTTGCCATCTAGACAACTGTTTTGTGAATAAATCCAAAGTCCAGGGCATTCCCACCTTTAGGCCTCTTTCTCACACCATGGCCTGTGATCGAAATTCATCTAATTTCGTAACTCTTACTACTTCTCTCATGCAGCATGTATGCGCTTTTCCTTATATGTGCGCCTATATGACTCTTCCCTCTAGCTTTTACTCAATCTCTAGGCCTCACTTTGTAAATATATACAGAGCTAGATAAGATGTCCCTCTGGGTATCTATAGGTATACTGAAATTCTTCACTTGGTACTTTGTCGAACTTATGAATATTGCAATATCTTATTTCATAGGCCCGATTATCTATCTGCATGACTAAACTGCATCTAACTAGGTCATAATATACCATAACTCTTACCTCAATTTATCGTTGTCTGCTACTAAACTCCACCTTTCTGTAACGACCCAAACCAATGGGCCGCAACGAGCACTTGGTACCTTATTCAACCGAGTACCCACATAACATATCTTTCGTATCATGCTATTATATGTAAATGAGCCATAGAGGTTGTCGTGAGATAATCAGAATAAAACATGGGAAAATACTCGACATTGGAAGCCCTAATATGTAATCCAAACTTATAAATATGGCATACTGGCCTACAAAACCAAAAATGATCACTCGTGCATTGAACATAAGCCGACAACGCCATACAATCATTCACGTACACGACATGTCTACAAGCCTATAAGAGCTCATAAATGTTGTAAAGGTCGGGACAGGGTCCCACCATATTAATTAGTACATGTCCTAATCATACTGACCAAATAAGCAACTCCGGAGCAAATTGAGCGCACCAACACCTTCCGCTGAGCAGATAGCCCACTTGGAGGGCTTTCATCCTGTCTATCGGGACATGTGCACAGGAAACACAACGTCCCAAGGAAAAGGGACATCAGTAAAAATAATGTACCAAGTATGTAAGGAGTGAAAATCAGTAAACCATTGACATGAGAGAAACATAAAGTAAAAGACTCAACATGTATATCTGAATGGCTCTGCGAATCATTTAATATTATAATGTCATACATATGCATATAAATTGCATACCATGCATGGATATATGGTTCATAACATCATCAAGCCTTTGAGGGCATCTCATCATATTATTTCGGCTACTGTGGGCAAATTATCAACGTGTACCACCTGATCAGGTGGTGGTATGTATATAACGTAGTAACCTTATTTCCATATATATATATATATATATATATATATATATATATATATGTACGCGTATATAAAGCCATTTGGTCATGGGTCAATGTAAATGAATGCACTGCGTGAGAAGTACGTTAATAAAATCTTTTTGGAGTGTCATAAGATCATTTTGCCTTTTATTAATATCATGAAATAAACTATCAACTTATATGTTTTTTTGAGACCCATGAACAGATGATAAAATAATGGGGCACATGGAATTTCAAGAACATAGGCACCTCTAATACTTCTATGAAGAGTGTCATTTATGGAAGTTGTGAATTTGTTCGTTTTGTTAGTATTGTATGGATCATGCCCAAAGAAAGAAAGGATAGCCTTAACATACCTAGACCGATTCTCTTCACAATTCCTCTAACACATTTTTTGTGAAGAACGCATAACGACAGATCGAAGTAGGGAAAAATCTGTATTATATTCTTGAGAAAGATTGTACCATATTCTCATAAAATTGCATCTTACATAGCTATTACCTAATTTCGTATGAATTTGCTGAAGCCTCAACGTTACTATTGTTGAAGACTCCATAATTTACTTATTTTTCAAGCCTTTCGCCATCTCCCCTTAATGGATTGAAGACATAATTTAAGGATGACTAATATCTTTCTCCATCCGTATGTGTCTTACTCAAATTAAGTCCTTTACATTTTGAGATTTGTGACTCCATTTGTATAATGACTAAGCCATCTATATTTTTTTAATTGTGGCACCTATTATGTGACTTGAAGAGTCACCAATTTGGCCAAAACTTACTGCCACATTTTTGTCTTGATTAAGCTTATCCAATAGCTTAATTAAGCTTATCCACAAAATTGTTAATTAACTTGTTAATACCCCATTAATCAATAATTACTCAATTATCCACATAATTTGGAACTATCTCAATTTGCTTAAAATACAACCTACTTTGAGCATACTTTGTACACCTTACTATTACGGTCATGTGGTACGTTGTATGGAAATAGTCCTTGAACACCAGGTATTATCGCTTGAGCCAAATTTTATCTCAAATTGACAAACATCGACGAAATTCGTTTTCTTCAATTTGCTTACCCTCTCACCTTCATGTATTTACTCATCACTTTATTGAAATAGGATACTACTTATAATCCCAAACAAATCCCATTCCCGAACATACACCGATTAACTTACGACGAAACTTTAACATACGAAATTGCGGGGTGTAACATCTCATTTATGAGCTTCCATCAATTTATTTATGGTGTATTTTCATGTAAGAAAACATAGGGTGTAACATCATTCCCCTCTTTTGGAAAATTCGTCCTAGAATGTTGATTGATGCGCTTAACAATATCATGACTTATAACTCTTGTGAATACTTTAATAATCTCCTTGCCATCTAGGAAATTGTTTTGTAAATAAATCCAAACTCCAAGGTATTTCCACCTGAGGTCTCTTTCTCACACCATGGCTTGTAGTCGGAATCCTTCTAATCTCGTAACTGTTGCTACCTTTTATTATGCAGCCTCTACGACCTTTTCCTTTTATGTGAGCCTATGCAACTCTTCTCTCTAGTTGTTAGCCAATCTCTAGGACTTACTTTGTAAACATACACGCAACTTAACAAGATGCGCCTATGGTAATCTATAGGTTTACTGAAGTTCTTCGCACGATACTTTGTTGAACTCACGAATATTTTTATATTTTATCTCACAGACCCGGTTATCTATCTGTATGACTATACTGCATCTAACACTTATCTCGATTTCTCCTTACTCAGGTCTGCTACCAAATTCAAGGTTACTTTTATTGGTTATTCAATATGTATAAATTTATGTGCTTTGATGCTTCCATTTACTATCCATCTTAAGCATGATGGCCTAATCTCATCTGATACTTTATAACTTTTATCCATCTATTGTTGATTCACCTCAATATTGATCTATAATCATCCCCTGATAACTTAACCTTTTATGTAACACTACCGCTAAGGTTCACATCTCATCGGGGAATATCTTAAATGATTAGACTAATTCATCTGGGGTGATACCACACTTTCATAACTGTTCTCATAGCATCCCAATGTGATTCACCTTACGTGGGTATTTTAATCCTGTCCAATTCATGAGATCAGTTTTTTTAGATCATAACTCAATCAAAGGACCAAATGGCATCCTTTATCTACCACATTTAAACCCTTATTATACCAATAAGGCAGCATTCCATCTCTTCTAAATACCATTAGTCTTAGACTTCTTTGAATCTATTTAGTCTATACTGAGCTTTGTATAACTTTGAGAAACCATCAGCTTTTCTTGTTTTCATTGGCTAAATTCTAAGGACTTATCCATTAGCATCACCTTCTCACTCACCCATTCTTATCCTTACTCCTGTCTTCCTAAAATGTTGTTGATTTACCATACTTTAGCTTGCGACCTACACATATCTATTTATATTATGCTCCACCTTCTTTCAACTTTCTTGCACCATAGATTTTTCTTATGTTATTCTGGAACAACAAGAGTGACATCACAAACTCTCTAACCCTTCTTCATTCTCTTGACTAGATCTCTCATTACCTACAAAGCATAGGCTAGAAGGTATGCCACTGATTATGTCATTATCATTCCTGAATACTAAATCCTCGCGCTTCTAGCCTTCTATCCGAAGTATGAACTGTCCATAAGCTTTTACATTTGATTATCTCGTATGTTATTCACATTTACCTTACTTACCTTAAAGCCTCGCATCATATCTTCTATCTGTTTCATGACCTCCCTTCCACCTAGGTTTAATTCATGTCCATAAATTAAAACTCTATTATAATAATTAGATCTCTGGTGCATACACAATCCAGTAAGAGCTTCATAATGACTTCTTATGAGGCTGGTACTTTTCTAATCGACTTTATCATCGGGATGATAGAATATGGTTGTTGTACTATCGCTCTTGTACCTCTGATATTAAGAGTGACCCTGTAATGTGCTCCATCATGATTTCTATATTTTTCTGGGTCCAATAATCAGATTCCTGATTTACTTTGTTGATATAACTCTTTAGTTTTGTCCTTCTTCTGATCAGCCTTTATGTAGGCTTAATCTATCTCCTGATCTGCGGGTCGTGGTATTAGTTATTATGTTTAGCCTTTCATGGGCGCTATGGCATATCCATGATATTATCCTTTAACAATTTAATCTATGACCTGGGCTTAATTCTTTCTTTTAACTTATACCAGAATCTTCGATGGCTGTATATGATGTATGTATAAAACTCCAAACTCTTAAGTGCGTCCATAACGTAACTAACACTTTATCATTGATCGAATAATTCCTTTTATTCCTTCTCAACTTTCGTTAAGTGTAAACTTTTACTTTTCCCAGTTTTTTTGCCTCCTCGTTGCGTGCTTACTTAACTTATCTGAGTTCTCACGCGTGCCGACATTTTTGTGAAACTCATATGATCTCGAATATTACTTTTTGGTTTTACTACACGCTCACTAGCCATGGTAGGTGCCACTTTCTTTTGGGGTGCATTTAATTTTGTAGTGATACTGTTGTTACACGACCATTTTCTCTTTAGGTCATTGTGCTTAGGTTGAAGCTTTCTTTCTTATTTTCTCAACCAGTCTTTCATTTTATTACTTAGGGAAGACCCTCTGACTCTTGTAAAGCTTCAAGCTTATTACTTTGTTTGCTTGATGGAATTTTTGATGTCCTTCCTCGCCTATAATTATCCGCAGTTACTTACCTCCATGCCCTTGAGCTTCTAGGGTTGCTTCTGAACTGATATTTCTACTGTCTTCCGAGTAGCATTCTCTTTTATTTACGTCATACATATATTGTACCTTTTTAACTTCCCCAACTCTTATATGAATATGTCTCAAGTATTATTATGTCATAACCGCGAGACTGAATTCCCCATTTTGGGATTCCCTATGTTTATCTTGCATTGATCTAATGATTTGTCTTTATCCTCTTGTCTAGCCATGACAGGGCTCTTCCTCAATCAACTACTAACTATTCGTTGGCCCATTCTCATATCAATTTTCGAGTAATCTTTCTTGGGTTATTCCCTTTGTCTTAACTTACCTCTCGCATTGGCTCCATATTTATCAAAAATATCCCGGGTTAGAACCCTTACTTCTTTTTCTTGACATCGTGCTTGCATAATATTGTGGAATGGCAGCATATCCGTAGGATTTGGATAAGTACAATCTCATCCCTTTCTCATCTTGATCGCATTATTCCTTTACCATTCCATAGTTACTAGAACCACTTTATTCTGACTTAATGCCACATCACTCCATATCCCCCCCCCCCCCCCAGGAGAGTACTAAGATTTAGCACTATGATGATCTACCTGTAGATATTTTACCTCTTCATCCTTGGCGTCTTCTCACATCATCGATGACCCTTTACTCACCTTGCGATAAACCTTCTGTACCAAGGATAACAACTTTCCTTACTCGCGGGGGTGACACTAAGTATAACTGGCACATACAGTCCCTTAAGCTTAACTTTACTCACATTGCTTGCTTTAGGGAAGCGTCTTCTTGAATGACCTTTCTCTGAATTCCTTATGAATATTCTTTTGTTGTCCATTCTATTATTGCCAGAACGCAATCTAAAATTCTCATGATGTCGACCACTATCAAATCACTCAGTCCCTAATTTATGTTTAGTTTATATTGTTCACCAGCCCATACTGATTTCTATTACTTTGGGGTCTAACTTTTCCTTATGGTAATCAAGTTAGAGTCACAAACTTATTTCTTGAAATGAGGACATGACTTTATGGCCTATACTCTCTTGTTGTCTCAAGACCTGTCACTTCTCATCTTTTCCTTCACTTGACTATACACTCTGTAATACTGTCATTTTTTTTTATCTACCGTTGTCATCCGTGTGTCACATCTTACTCATGATACTTCATTAACTCTCTTCTTATTTCTCTCAAACATCTATGTCCATTACATTATTCTAAAAACTCGAACAAACATTCCTTTGCTTTTAGCTCCCCTTGCTCAATCCATTGGATCTTTGTTGCCTAACATTCTTTTTCTACTAGGGACATGAGCCACACTAAGGTAACATTTATCCCTTCATGGCTACCAGTGCCTATCTTTGTAGTACTCACATCTTGCTGTACTATTTTAGAGTGCACCATCAATGTGTCGCACAACGAGATCTATTAGCACATTATCCTTTGGAAATGTCAACTTACTCAAACAATTCGTCCACCATTTTGGGTCACTCTAACCCCAGTCGGATCCTTATATCCGTTTTTATCTTATACTACTTCTGTTAGCTTCCATATGACATAGATAAGATCGGTGTGGCGTACATACCTCTGCTACCATTGAAAGTAACTCAAAATTCTTATATCTCCCGTCCTGAATAGTAAATAATGATTGTCTTCATTAATTGGGCGCCTCGTACACTTCTTTACCTTGCTTCTTTTACTTGTTGAGACTTCTATATATCTTGTGAATCTCTCATTGCCTTTGACCATAGGGGTGAATAGATATTATTGCCTTAAGGCTCCTCAGTACACATATGATCTATTAAAGACCTTACATTTTCTTATCACAAACATCATGAAAAATCGAGTTCCTCTGACTTAACTCTTCCATAGCCACATTCAATCTCTTACCAACTAGGGGTATCGTCATATTGTGGATAAAATAGAAACTAGGAGTTTGAATTGTTATAAATGAGCTCTACAAAACGATCTAAAGTAAGAAAAAAGAGTTACAGTCCTAAATACCTCGTAGCCTCCTGCTTATAAGAGTGGTGCAAAACATACCCACAAACAAAGATTATACTAGCAATGGTGTGTGGACTCCATAGGACAAAACTGTCTGATACAACCATTTTCATGACCCAAATCGATGGGCCGCAATGGGCACCTGGTACCTTACTCAACCGCGTACCTACCTAACGTATATTTCGTATCATACAATTATAGGTAAATGAGCCATAGCGGTTATCGTGAGATAAGTAAAATAAAACATGGGAAAATACTCAACATTGGACGCCCCAACATATAATCCAAACTTATAAATATGACATACTGGCCAACAAGACCAAAAATGATCACTCATACACTAAACATAAGCCGACAAGACCATACAATCTTTCACGTACACGACATATGTCTGCAAGCCTCCAAGAGTGCATAATGTCGTAAAGGTCAGGATAGGGCCTCACCATAATAATCAATACATGTCCTAATCATATTGACCAAATAAGCAACTCCGGAACAAATGGAGCAATCAACACCTTCCGCTGAGATGATAGCCTACTTAGAGGGTTCTCATCCTGTGTATTGGGACCTATGGACATGAAACTTAGCGTCCCCGGGCAATAGGAAAGTCGGTACAAATAATGGACAGAGTATCTAAGAATGAAAATCAGTAAACCATATACATGAGAGAAACATGGAGTAAAAGACTCAACATGTATATCTGAATAGCTTTATGAATCATTTAATATTATAATATCATGCATATGCATATAAATGTCATACCATGCATGGGTATATGTGTTCATAACTTCATCAAGCATCTAAGGGCATCCCATCATATCATTTCGGCCAGTGTTGGCAAATCATCAACCTGTACCAACTGATCTGGTGGTGGTGTGTATATAAAACCATAACCTTATTCCCATATCCCATATACATATATATACATATATATATGCGTATATAACACCACCTGGCCATGGGTCAATATAAATGAATGCAATGCATGAGAAGTACGTCAATAAAATCATTTGGAGTGTCATAAGACCATTTTGCCTCTAATTAATATCATGAAATAAACTTTATAAAATTATATATTTTTTGAGACCCATGAACAGATGATAAAATAATAGGACACATGGAAATTCAAGAACATAGGCACCTCTAATACTTTTATGAATTAGTATTGTATGGATCACGCCAAAAGAAAGAAGGAATAGCCTTAACATACCTGGACCGATTGTCTTGACAATTCCTCTAACATGCGTATTTTGTGAAGAACACATAACGACCGATCGAAGTAGGAAAAACTCCATATGATGTTCTTGAGAAAGATTGTACTGCATTATCATAAAATTGCATCTTACACTGCTATTACTTAATTTCATACGAATTTGCTGAAGCCTCACCGTTACTATTGTTGAAGACCCCATAATTTACCAATTTTTGAAGCCTTTCTCCATCTCCCCTCAATGGATTGAAGACATAATTTAAGGATTACTAATATCTTTCTCCATCCGTATGTGTCTTACTCAAAGTATATTAAAGTCCTATAGATTTTGAGATTTGTGGCCCCATTTGCATAATGACTAAGCCACCTATATTCTTTTAATTGTGACACCTATTGTGTGACTTGAAGAGTCACCAATTCGGCCAAAACTTACCGCCACATTTTTGTCTTGATTAAGCTTATCCAATAGCTTAATTAAGCTTATCCATAAATTCCTTATTTAACTTGTTAATACCCCATTAATTAATAATAACCTAATTATCTACATAATTAAGAATTATCTCAAATTACTTAAAATACTACTCAGTTTTAGAATAATTTGTACACCTTACTATTATGGTCATGTGGTACGTTGTATGACAATAGTCCATAAACACCATGTATTATCGCTCGGGGCATATTTTATACCAAATTGACAAACATCGATGAAATTTATTTTCTTCAATTTTTTATCCTCTCACATTCACGTATTTACTCATCACTTATTTGAAATAGGATAATTCTTATAACCCCAAAGTAATCTCATACTCGAACTTACACCGATTAACTTATGACAAAACTTTAACATACGAAATTACGGGATGTAACATCTCATTTTTGAGCTTCCGTCAATTTATTTATGGTGTATTTTCATGTTAGGAAACATAGGGTGTAACATCATTCCTCCCATTGGAACATTCGTCTTCGAATGTTGATTGATGTACTTAATAATATCATAACTTAAAGCTCTTGTGAATACTTTAATACTCTCCTTGCAATCTAGGCAATTATTTTGTAAATAAATCCAAAGTCCAAGGTATTTCCACCTGTAGGTTTCTTTCTCACACCATGGCTTGTAGTCAGAATCCTTCCAATCTCGTAACTATTTCTACCTTTATCATGCAACCTATACGATATTTTACTTATATGTGCGCCTATGCAGCTCTTCCCTCCAGCTATTAGCCCACCTCTATGCCTCATTTTGTAAACATATACGCAACTTGACAAGATGTCCCTCTGGGAATCTATAGGTTTATAGAATTTCTTCGTACGGTACTTTTTTTGAACTCACAAATATTGGTATATCTTATCTCATAGACGCGGTTATCTATTCATATGACTTTACTGCATCTAACTCTTATCTCGATTTCTTCTTACTGAGGTCTGCTACCAAATTCCTGGTTACTTTCATTGCTTATCCAACATGTATAAATCTATGTCATTAATTCTTCCATTTACTATTCATCTAAATAATGATGAGCTAATATCATCTCGTACTTTATAATTTTTATCCATCCATTGTTGATTAACCTCAATATTGATCTATAATCTTCCCCGATAACTTAACCTTTTATGTAACACTACCGCTAAGGTTCACATCTCATCGGGGAACATCTGAAATGATTAGACCGATTCACCTGGGGCGATACTATGCTTTTAGAACCATTCTCACAACATCTCAATGTGATACACCTTACGTGGATATTTTAATCTTTTCCAATTCATGAGATCGTTTTTTTTTTAAAATCATAACTCAATTGAAGGCCCAAATGTCATCCTTTATCTACCACATTTAAACCCTTATTCTACTACTAGGGCTGCATTCCATCTCTTCTAAATGCCATAAGTCTTAGACTCCTTTGAATCCATTCAGGCTATACTGAGCTTTGTATAACTTTGAGAAACCATCAGGTCTTCGTGTTTTCATGGGCTAAATTCTGAGGACTTATCCATTATCGTCACCTTCTCACTCGCCCATTCTTATCATTACTCCTGTCTTCCTAAAACCTTGTCACTTTACCATACTTTGGCTTGTGACCTACACATATCTGTTTATATTATGTGCCACCTTCGTTGAACTTGCTTGCACCATAGATTTTTCTTATGCTATTATGGAACATAAAGTGAGACATCACAAACTCTCCAACCTTAATTTGTTCTCTTGACTAGATCGCTCAGTACATAAAAAGCATAGGCTGGAATGTATGCTACCAACAATGCCGTTATCATTCATGAATAGTGAGTCCCCATGCTTCTAGCCTTCTATCCGAAGTATGAACTATCCATAACCTTTTGCATTTAAGTATCTCGTACGTTATTCACCTTTACCTTACTTACCTTAAAACCTCGCATCGTTTCTTCTATCTCTTTCATGACCTCCCTTCCACCTAGGTTTAATACACATCCATAACTTGAAGCTCTATTATAATACCTGCACCTCTAGTACATACAAATCCATTAGGAGCTTTGTACTGACTTCTTATGAGGCTGGTACTTTTCTAACCGGCTGAATCGTAGGGGCGTTATAGAATATGGTTGTTGTACTATCTCTCTTGTACCTCTGATATTAAGAGTGACCCTGTAATGTGCTCAATCACGATTTCTATAATTTTTTGGGCTCGATAATCAGATTCCCGATTTGATTCGTTGATGTAACTTTTTAGTTTTGTCATTCTTCTAATCAGCCTTTATGTAGGCTTAATCTATATCCTAATCTGCGGGTCATTGTATTAGTTATTATGTTTAGCCTTTCATAGGTGCTATGAAATATCCATGATATAATCCTTTAACAATTCAAGCTTTGACATAGGCTCAATTCTTTCTTTTAACTTATACCAGAATCTTCCATGGTTGTTTATGCTGCATCTATAAAACTCCAAACTCTTAAGTGCGTCCATAACGTAACTAACTCTGGATCATTTATCGAATATTTCCTTTTGCTCCTTCTCGGCTTTCTTTAAGTTTAAGCTTTTACTTTTCCTGGTCTTTTTCCCCCTTGTTGCGTGCATAGTTAGCTTATCTGAGTTCTTACACGTGCCGACATTTTTGTGAAACTCATATGGTCTTGAATATTACATTTTGTTTTACTACAAGATTATTAGCCATGGTAGGTGCCACTTTCTTTTGGAGTGCATACAATTTTGTAGTGAGACTGTTGTTACACGACCATTTCCTCTTTAAATCATCGTGCTTAGGTTGAAGCTTTCTTCCTTATTTTCATAACTAGTCATTCATTGTAGTACTTAGAGAGGACCCTCTAATTCTTTAAAGCTGCAAGCTTATTACGTCGTATACTCGACGGTATTTTTGATGTCCTTCCTCGCCTATAATTATCCGCAGTTACTTATCTCCACACCTTTGTGCTTTTAGGGTTGCTTCTGAACTGATATTTTGATTGTTTTCCGAGTGGCATTCTCTTATTTCTGTAATACTCATACGGTACCTTTTTGACTTCCCCAACTCTTGTAGGAATATATCTCAAGTATTATTATGTCATAACTGCGAGACTGAATTCCCTATGTTGGGGTTCCTTATGTTTATCTTGCATTGATCTGTTGATTTGTCTTTATCCTCTTGTCTAGCCATAATAGGGTTCTTCCTGAATCAACTACTAACTATTCGTTGGCCCTTTCTCATATCAATATTCCCTGTAATATTTCTTGGGTTATTCCCTTTGTCTTCACTTACCTCTTGTATTGGCTCTTTATTTATCAAAAACATTCCAGGTTGGAACCCTTACTTCCTTTCCTTGACATCGTGCTTGCATAATGTTCTGGAATCGCAGCATATTCGTAGGATTTGGATAAGTGCAATCTCATCCCTTTATCATTTTTATCGCATTCTTCCTCGACCATTCCATAGTTACTAAATCCACTTAATTCTGACATAATGCCACATCACTCCATATTCCCCCTTTAGGGGAGTACTAAGATTTAGCAATACGACTATCTACCTGTAGATATTTTACCTCTTCCGCCTTGGCATTTTCTCACATCATCGATGACCCTTACTCACCTTGCGGTAATCCTTCTGTACCAAGGATAACAACTTTCCTTACTGGCGGGGGAGAGACTTAGTATAACTAGCACATACAATCCCTTAAGCTTAACTTTGCTCAAATTGCTTGCTTTAGGGAAGCGTCTTCCTAAATGTCCTTTCTTCGAATTCCTCATGAATATTCTTTTGCTGTCCATTCTATTATTGTCGGTATGCAATCAGAAATTCTCAGATGTCGACTATTATCAAATCACTCAGTCCCTAATTCTTGTTTAGTTTATCTTTTTCACAAGCCCATACTGATTTCTATTACTCTGGGGTCTATTTTTTCCTTCTGGTAATCAAGTGAGATTCAGGAACTTGTTTCTTGAAATGAGGATATGATTTTATGGCTTACACTCTCTTGTTGTCTCAAGGCCTGTCACTTCTAGTCTTTTCCTTCACTTGACTATAGACTCTGTAATACTGTCATTTTTTTTTATATATCATTGTTATCCATGTGTCACATCTTACTCATAATACTTCATTAAACCTCTTCCTATTTCTCGCTAACATCTATATCCATTACTTTATTCTGAAAACTCTAACAATGCATTCTTTCGCTATTAGCTCCCTTTGCTTCATCCATTGGCTCTTTGAGTTGCCTAACATTATTTTTCTACTAGGGACGGGAGCGACACTAAGGTAACATTTATCCCTTCAAGGCTCCCAGTGCCTATCTTTGGAGTACTCATATTTAGCTGTATTATTTTAGAGTGCACCATCTAGGTGTCGCACAAGGAGACCTAATAGCACATTATCCTTTGGAAATGTCAACTAACTCAAACAATCCATCCACCATTTTGAGTCACTCTAACCCTAGTCGGATCATGATATCCGTCTTTATCTTATACTACTTCTGTTAGCTTCCATATGGCATAAATGACATGGGTGTGGCAAATTATACATACCCCTGCTACTATTGAAGGTAACTCAAAATGCTTATATTTCATGTCCTAAATGGTAAATAATGATATTATTCATTAACTGTGCGCCTCATACCCTTTTTCACCTTGCTTCTTTTACTTATTGAGACGTGTATCTATCTTGTGAATCTCTCATTGCCTTTCACCATAGGGGCGGATAGATTTTCTTGCCTTAAGGCTCTTTAGTACATACATGACCTACTGAAGACGTTACATTTTCTCATCACAAGCGTCATGAAAAATTGAGTTCCTCTGACTCTACTCTTCTATAGCCGCATTCAATCTCTTACCAACTAGGGGAATCGTCATATTGCAGATAAAATAGAAACTAGGAGTTTGACTTTTTATAAATGAGCTCTACAACATGATCTAGAGTAAGAAGAAAGAGTGACAGTCCTAAATGCCCTGTAGCCTCCTACTTATAAGTGTGGTACACAACACACCCATAAATAAGATTCTACTAGCCACGGCTTGTTGACTCCCAAGGGCAGAACTGCTTTGATACTACTTTTTTCATGATCCAAATCAATGGGCCGCAATAGGCACCCGGTACCTTACTCAACCGTGTACCTACGTAACATATCTTTCGTATCATACTATTATAGGTAAATGAGCCATAGAGGTTGTCGTGAGATTAGTATAATAAAACATGGGGAAATACTCGACATTAGACTCCCCAACATGTAATCCAAACTTATAAATATGACATACTGGCCGATAAGACCAAAAATGATCACTCGTACACAAAACATAAGACAACAAGGTCAAACAATCTTTCATGTACACTACATATGTCTACAAGCCTCTAAGAGTACGTAAATGTCGCAAAGGCCGGGACAGAGCCCCAGCATACTAATCAATACATATCCTAATCATATTGACCAAATAAGCAACTCTAGAGTAAATGGAGCGTACCAACACCTTTAGGTGAGCTAATAGCCTACTTGGAGGACTCTCATACTGTCTATCGGAACCTGAGGGAATGAAATGCAGCTTCCCCAGGCAAAAGTGAAGTCAGTACAAATAATGTACTGAGTATGTAAGGAATGAAAATCAGTAAACCATAGACGTGAGAGAAACATGGAGTAAAAGACTCAACATGTATATTTAAATAGTTCTATGAATCATTTACTATTATAATATCATGCATATGCGTACAAATGTCATACCATGCCTGGATATATACGTTCATAACATCATCAAGCCTCTGAGGGAATCCCATCATATCATTTCGGCCACTATCGGCAAATCATCAATGTATACCAGTTGATCAAGTGGTGCTGTGTAAATAATGCCATAACCTTATTCCCGTATCCCGAATATAACATCATTTGGTCATGGGTCAATGTAAATGAATGCAGTGCCTGAGAAGTACATCAATAAAAGATTTTGGAGTGTCATAAGATCATTTTGCCTTTGATTAATAACATGAAATAAACTTTATCAACTTATGTATTTTTTGTGACCCACGAAAAGATGATAAAATAATAGGACACATGGAAATTCAAGAACATAGGCACCTCTAATACTTCTATGAATAGAGTCATTTATGGAAATTGTGCATTTACTCGTTTTGTTAGTATTGTATGGATCGCGCCAAAAGAAAGAAGGGACAGCCTTAACATACCTGGACCGATTCTCTTCACAATTCCTCTAATACACGTCTTTTCTGAAGAACACATAACGGTGAATCGATGTATGGAAAATCCATATGATATTCTTGAGAAAGATTGTACCGTATTCTCATAAAATTGCATCTTACACTGCTACTACCTAATTTCGTACGAATTTGATAAAGCCTCACCGTTACTATTGTTGAAGCCCCCATAATTTACCTATTTTTGAAGCCTTTCGCCATCTCCCCTTAATGGATTGGAGACAAAATTTAAGGATGACTAATATATTTCTCCATCCGTATGTGTCTTACTCAAAGTATATTAAAGTCCTTTTACATTTTGAGATTCGCGGACCCATTTGCATAATGACTAAGCCACCTATATTCTCTTACTTGTAACACCTGTTATGTGACTTGTAGAGATGCTATATCCCGCAATTTCGTATGTTAAAGTTTCGTCGTAAGTTAATCGGCGTGAGTTTGGAAATAAGATTACTTTGGGATTATAAGAATTATCCTATTTCAAACAAGTGATGAGTAAATACGTGAAGGTGATTAAGCTTTACTTTGTTCTTGATTAAGCTTATCCAATAGCTTAATTAAGCTTGTCCACAAATTCCTTAATTAACTTGTTAATACCCCATTAATCAATAATTTCCCAATTATCCACATGCTTAGGAATTATCTAAAATTACTTAAAATACTACTCACTTTTAGCACACTTTGTACATCTAACTATTATGGTCATGTGGTAAGTTGTATGGCAATAGTCCATAAACACTAGGTATTATCGCTCGGGCCATATTTTATCCCAAATTTACAAACATTGACGAAATTCATTTTCTTCAATTTGTTTACTCTCTCACCTTCACGTATTTACTCATCACTTGTTTGAAATAGGATAATTCTTATAATCCCAAAGTAATCTTATTTCCAAACTCACGCCGATTAACGTACGACGAAACTTTAACATACAAAATTGCAGGATATAGCATCTCATTTCCGAGCTTCCATCAATTTATTTATGGTGTATTTTCATGTAAGAAAATATAGGGTGTAACACTTACTTTCTTTGTTCGTCCCATATGCATAAATCTATGTCCTTTAATGCTTCCTTATTACTGTTCATCTTAAGAATGACGGCCTAATTTCACCTCATACTTTGTGATTTTTGTCCATCCATTGTGATTCACTTTAATGTTGATCTAGCATCTACCACTACTAACTTGATCTCTTATGTAACACTGACACTATGGCCCATATCTTATCGGGTTCATCTGGAGTAATTAGATTAATCCAGTTAGGGGAAATACTACACTTCCATGACAGTCTTTTATAGTGTCCCAATATGACTCACCTTCAATGGGGATTTTATTCCCGTCAAATTCATGAGATCCTCTTCAAGTCATTACTCAATCGAAGGCCCAAACGTCATCCTTTATCTATCACAATCACACCCTCAATTTACTACCAGGGCAACATTCCATTTCTTCTATATGCTATTAGTCTTAGACGTTTTTTAGTTCATTCAGGTTATATTGAACTTTCTATAATTTAGAGAAACTGATATCTCTATTGTTTTTCGTGGCCTTAATCACGAGGACTTATTCATTATCGTCCTCTTCTCACTCGCCCTTTCTTATCCTTACTTCTATCATAAAACCTTATCACTTTACTATACTTTAACTTGCAGCCTATACGTATCTATTTATACCATTAACAACCTTCCTTCAACTTACTTGCACCATAGATTTCCTTATGTTATTCTGGAACATCAAGCGAGACATCACATCATCTCTAATTCTTCTTTACTTTCTTGGCTAGATCTCTCGGTACCTATAAACCATAGGCTGGAAGATATGCTACAGACTATGCCGCTATTATTCCTTGATTCTGATCCCCGCGCTTCTAGCCTTTTATCCGAAGTATGAACTATTCACAACCTTCAACATATGAGTATTTCATACGTTTTCCGCCTTTACCTTGCTACCTTAACATCTTGCATCATATTTTCTACTTCTTTCATGACCTCCCTTTCACATGGGTATAATTCACGTCCATAACTTGAAGCTCTATTATAATACTTATACCTCTGGTGCATACACAATCTGGTGTAGGCTTTATACTAACTTTTTATGAGCTGGTACTTTTGTAACTGGCTTCATCGTAGGGCTGTTATAGAACATGGTTGTTGTACTTTCTTTTTTGTACCTTTGGTATTAAGAGTGATCCTGGAATGTTCTCAATCACAATTTCTATAATTTTTTAGGTCCAATAATTAGACTCCTGATTTACTTGTTTGATGTCATTCTTTAGTTTCATATTCCTTCTGATCAACCTTTATGTAGGCTTAAGCTATCTTCCAATCTACGACTCCTAGTATTAGTCACTACTTTAGCCTTTCATGGGCGTTATGGAATATTTATGATACAAACATCTAATGACTCAATCCTTTATCTATGCCCTGCGCTTAATTCTTTCTTTTAACTTATACTGGAGTCTTCTATGTCTGTATAATTGTCAACATATATGCTGCATGTATAAAATTTCGAACTCTTAAGTGTGTTCATCACATACTTTGGGTCATTAATTGAATAATTTCTTCTTTTCCTTCTCGATTTTTTTCAATGTAAGCAATTACTTTTTCTGGCCTTTTTACCCCCTTGTTGCATGCATACTTAGCTTACCTTAGTTCCTACACACATTGGAATTCGATAAAACACATATGACCTTGAATATCACATATGATTTTACTTCTCGTTCATTAGCCACGGTAGAGGCCATTTTCTTATGGAGAGCGTACAATGTTGTTGTGAGACTGTTGTTATAAGACCGTATCCTCTTTAGGTCACTGTGCTAAGCCTTCTTTCTTATATACTCAGCTAGCCTTTCATTGTAATACTTAGGGAAACCTTCTAGCTCTGGTAAAGTTACAAGCTTGTTATATCGTTTACCCAACAGAATTTTTTTGATGTTCGTACTCACCTATAATCATCCTTAGTTACTTACCTCCACATTTATGTGCTCGTATGGTTGCTTCTGAACACTGTCTTCCCAGTGGAACTCTCTTTTATTCCCATAACACTTATACGATATCTTTAACTACCCAACTCTTATTCGAATAATTCTCAAGGATAACGATGTCATATCTGCGAGACTGAATTCATCATGTTGGGGTTCACTATGTTTATTTTGCACGATCTTTTGATTTGTATGTATCCTCTTATCTATCCATAATTAGGCTCTTTCTGGATCAACTAATAACTACTCGTTGGCCGATTCTCATATCAATATTCTGTATAGTCTTTCTTGGGTCATGTGACGACCCGGCCCGTTGTCACGTGAGTTACCACCCCGTTTCCCCCATATCATGTTGTTCTATGTTTCAATATCATTATTTGAGTTGATCGGATAGAATTGGATTGTTTTTAGTTAGAAATGAGGGACATAGTCTCTTTGAAGGAAGCTTGTTTTGAAAAAGTCAATCGGAAGTTGACTATATAGTTAGAAGGCTCGGATATGAATTTTGATGGTTCGTTTGGCTCCGGAAGATGATTTAAGGCTTAGGGGCGCAATCGGAAGTAATTTTGGAGGTCCGGTGAAGAAGTTAGCCTATTTTGGCAAAGTTAGTATTTTGGGAATTTCCGGTTGATAGGTGATATTTTGATACGGGAGTCGGAATGGAATTCCGAGAGTTGCAGTAGCTTCGTTAGGTGATTTTGGACTTGTCTGCAAAATTTCAGGTCATTCGGACGTTGTTTGGTTGGGTTTTTGATCGAATGTGCAATTCGGAAGTTTTTAAGAAACTTAGGCTTGAATCCGACGAAATTGGATGGTTTTAATGTTATTGGATATGTTTTTATGATTGGAACAAGTTTGAATAACGTTATAGGATGTATTGGTATTTTTGGTTGAGGTCCTGGGGGCCTCAGGTTGATTTCGGATGGCTAACGGGATAAAATTTGGAGTTGGAGACTGCTGAAGGGTTCTGGTGTCAGGCATTTTCGCTTTTGCGGAAATGGACAGCAGAAGCGAATGGGAAGTCGTGGAAGCGGACACTGGCCGTTTGGCATTTTCCTCTGAAGCGGACTAAGTTCCGCATAAGCGGTCACCGCAGAAGCGGTTATGGACCGCATAAGCGGTCCTGGGTGACTTTAAGGAAAACCGCAGATGCAGTGGGAAGGGCGCAGAAGCGGTCTTGCTTTTGCGGAAGAAAATGGACCGCAGAAGCGGTCCTGGACAAAATGAAGGAAACCACAGAAGCGGAAGTCGCATAAGCGACATTGGTATCGCAGAAGCGAAAAATGGCCTGGGCAGAAAGGTTAAGTTCTGGGAATGGGACTTCGTTCCCATTTCCCATTTTTGATGATTTTGAGCTCGGTTAAGGCAATTTTTTGTCCAATTTTCATAGAGAACAACGAGGTAAGTGTTCTTGACTAAATTTTGGTTGTATAAATTGAATCTATTATGAGTTTTAGCGTTTAATCAGAGAATTTTGTTGGAAAAGAGTAGAAAACCCTCTTGGATAAAAATCAAGGATTTGAGGGGTCAAACGAACTTCGATTTTTGTAAATTTGATATGTATAGACTCGTGGCGAGACGAGGAGTCCGGTGATGTGAATTTTGTAATTTTTTGAGAAGTGGGCCCGGGGCTCGGGTTTTGTAAATTTCGTGAATTTCGATATTTTTTAATTGTTTTCGATTGGATATTGTCCCATTTGCATATTGTGATGTATTCGCTCTGATTTTGGATAGATTTGATGCGTGTGGAGGCCAATTTGTGGGGCAAAGGCGTCGCGAGCGAGGGATTTCACCGGTTCGAGGTGAGTAATACTTGTGAATGATATCCAGAGGGTTTGAAACCCTGGATTTGCACATCATAATGCTGTATTGTGGTGACTTGCACGCCAGGTATGAGCGTGGGGTAGAGCACCGTTGGGGATTATGACTTGGTCCGTCCCGGTTGTTGATTTTACTACGTGATTGACTGAAAACTACTTGATGCTATCATGATTTGGTCTAATTGCCATGTTGTGGGTTTCGTGTCGATTATTCGAATCCTTCAGGGATTGATATCACTGTTTTTGCATTACGTTGCATATTATTTGATCTCAGTCCAAGGTTCTAAATACTGTTTTGCAAACTCAGCCATCTTTCTAAGATTTGAAAACTTAAATGATATTTGTCTGACGTTTTGAGCTGAGAACTGCTATTTTTCTATTGCCCAAGGGGCTTATGTGCATTACTGCACTGAGCATGGATCGGGCTGCGCACCGCAGCAATGCTATGTGTGCATTTCTGGACTGAGATATGGATCGGGCTGCACGCCGCAGCAGTATATACATATACATGCATGGATCGGACTGCACGCTGCAGTAGTATGTTATATGGATCGGACTGCATGATGCAGTAGTATGTTATATGGATCGGACTGCACACTGCAGTAGTATATTATATGGATCTGACTGCACGCCGCAGTAGTATATTATATGGATCGGACTGCATGCTGGAGTGATATAATATGTGCATCGGACTGCACGCCACAGTATTATAGCGCTTGGGCTGTAGGCCCCTCTGGAGTCTGTACACACCCCAGTGAGCGCAGGGTACCCAAATGGATCGGGCTGTGCGCCGCAACGGTCATGTGCATTGCATTGCATTCATTCCTGTTTGTACTACGTGGCATGATTTTTAGCATTCACATATCATTGGCATACATTCTATTACTTGCCTTGTTGACCAGATACCCTGGTGTTACATGTTAAGGAGTGTTGAGCCCGAGAGGCTGATGTTGTACTTTGTGAGTTGGGAGTAAGCCCGC
>MU789474.1:162196-214201 GCA_026770625.1 Nicotiana glauca
GACACCCCGGTCGGGCTGAGTTAGATAATTAATGTTCTTTAAGTTGTATTTTCCATCTATTTATGTTTAGTAACTGTTAAAGAAACGAATTGGGTTAGCTGGCTGGCCTTGTCTTCATGAGAGGCGCCATCACGACCGGGTATGGAGATTGGGTCGTGACAGGTCATTTCCTTTGTCTTAACTTACGTCCCCCACTAGCTCCTTATCTATCAATAACATCTCGGGCAGGAACCCTTACTTCCTCTCATTGACATCATGTTTGCATTATGTTCTAGAATCCGTAGGATTTAAGTAAGTTCAATATCATTCCTTTCTTATTTTTATCACATTCTTCCTTTACCATTCCATAGTCACTAGAATCACTTAATTTTGACTTAATGACACATCACTCCATATTCCCCCTTTAAGGGTGTACTAAGATTTAGAGCCACGATGATCTACCTATAGACATTTTACCTCTTCCTCTTTGGCATTTTTTCAAATCATCGATAATCTTTTCTTGCCTTGTGCTAATCCTTCTATACTAAGGATAACAAAATTCTTTATCCACAAGGGTGACACTTAGTGTAACTAGCACACATAATCCCTTAAGCTTAACCGTGCTGATATTACTTTCTTTAGGGAAGCGTCTTCTTGAATTATCTTTAAAGTTTATTCTTCTGTCGTCCATTCTATTATCGCCGGAATGTAATCTCTGAAATTTTCACGATGCCGACTATTATCAAATCACTCAGTTTCTAAATCATTCTTAGTTTATCTTATTCATGAGTCCATACTAATTTCTATTGCTCTAGGTCTAACTTTTCCTACTGGTAATCACGTTAGAGTCACGAACTTAATTCTCAAAATGAGGATATAACTTTACGGCCTATACTTTTTTGTTGTCTCAAGGCCTTGCTCCTCTCGTGTTTTCCTTCACTTGACTGTATACTTTGTAATATTGTCATTTTTTTCACCGTTGTCATCCATGCATCACATCTTACTCATAATGCTTCATTAACTCTCTTCTCATTTCCTACTAACATTTATATCTATCACTTCACTTTGAAAATTTCAACAGGACATTATTTTGCTTTTAGCTACCCTTGCTCCATCTAGTGGCTCTTTGGGTTGCCTAACATTCTTTCTTTACTAGGGACGGGAGCCACACTAAGATAATATTTATATCTTCCAGGCTTACCGTGCCTATCTTTGTAAAAAATATTTTTTCTTTTGAAAATTCTAGTATTCATATCCAGTTATAATATAGAATGAACCATCTGGGTAACTCACAAGGAGATCTATTAGTACCTTTGTAATATCCTTCAAAAATGTCAACTAACACAAATAATCCATCCACCATTTAGGGTACTCTAACCACATTCGGATTCTGATATCCCATCCTTTTCTAAAACTGCACCTGTTAGCCCCCGTATGGCATAACTGAGATGGGTGTGGCGAATTATACATACCTTTGTTATTGTTGAAGGTAACTCACAATGCTTATTTTTTCTACCTGAGTTGTAAATACCGATAATCTTCATTAACTGGGTACCTCGTACCCTTCTCATCTTGCTCCTTTTACTTGTTAAAGCATGTATCTACCTTCTGAATATCTCATTGCTTTTTACCATATGGTGGATTTATATTCATGCCTTAGGGATCTTTTTCAAGAAGCTCACACGTCTTAATACATACATGATCTACTGGAGACCCTACACTTACTCATCAGAAGCATGATGCAAATTCGAGTTCCTCCTACTCAACTCTTTCACAGTTGCATTCAATCCCTCACCAAATATCCTTCAAGATGTAGGTATCATTGTATTACAAATAAAATAGAATTTAGGAATGTTAAATCTTATAAGTGAGTTCTACCACATGATCTAGAGCAAGAAGAAAGAGAGACTATCATAAATGCCTTGTAGCCTCCTGCTTACAAATAAGAGTGACTATCTTAAATGCCTTGTAGCCTCCTGCTTATAAGTGAGGTGCACAACACACCCATAAAAAAGATACTACTATACAAGGCTTGTAGACTCCCTAGGACAGAACTGCTCTAATACCACTTTTTGTCACGCCCCGAACCTAGGGGCGAAATCGGCATCCGGTGCCTCACGTGTCTTTACGTACCAACGTGCAACTAAGGGGCTCTGAACATATAATGTCATACTTTGGTCATGGGATACATTGCAAGATAATTGCGAATGCTGACTAAACATCAATATAAAGCTGGGTTGACAAGGTTGTCATAACTACCACAGCTAGCAAACTAACAAAATATACATAAAAGGCCTACAAGCCTAACATACTACACTAACTGACAGGATAAGTGTCACGCCCCAAAAACCGAGAAGCATGACCAGTGCACAATCGAGTAAACCTGACTGAGCAAGCCTGTTAGGTTTCATTCTATCCAGACTAATTCATGAATAAATAGGAGATGGACTCCATCAATCATACATAGTAAGTATTTCATTAACAACTTCCATTTTATTTTCATTAGCAGCTTAAATCATAATTATCAAAATATTATAAGTTTTATAAATTTTTGCCAAACATTAATATTGATACTTTAATTCCAATACCCGATACTACCCATAACATGTCTACGGAGCCTCTAAACTCAATTGAAGAGTAATGTAATATGGAAATGCCAGTAACAAGGCTCCGGCTATACCTTAAATACAAAGTACATGATAAACAGATGAAACACGACCCCAAAATTAAGTGGGGCTCACTAAGTCAGCTGAAAGGATGATGTGACACTAGCTGCGACCAATGCTGCCTGCTATAGACGAGACTTCACATAGATGGCATACCATATGCAGCTTTAATCTCAAGTTTAAGATCTAAGAATTTCAATACATAATTCATACCATTTGCCCATTTTCAAGTTATCAAGATAGCACATTGATCTTGTTAAGACACATCTATCATGCATATAAGGTAAAACACCAATTCATGTAAAATAACAATCAATGCAATAACCCAAACTTCAATATTACCGCACTTACACAAGCACCAATGGAGCTTAATTTCTAAAAGACGGGATTTTATCCATATATACCTTGTTTAAGCTTTTCTTAAGTTACTACGACGTTTCGAAAATTCTAGCAATCCTAATATACTTTGAGACGTAGCAAAATTGAACACAAATTAGGAAGGTATTCATGGTTTTAGCTTATTTGAGCATTTTATCAAATACTAGTTGAGCATCTTGATTTCAAATCTCTTTTACAAGGTTTCCTTTATTCCCCAACCCAATCTTTACTTATTTATGTTCAACAATCATCCCACAAACCTTATTTGTACATGCATAAATACATAATGCTATTACACCCAAGAATCATACCTCAATAACCCATCTTATGCCCTAAACTCAAAAGTAAAGTCTAATGTATAGAACCTTACCTCTTAGATGATGAACATGTGATTGGGTTCTTTGATTCTTGAAGACTTGAGCAAGAGATGGGTGATTATGAAGCTAAGCTCCTTTTCTCTCTATTTCTCTCTCTATATGCTCTCAACTCTCTCTAAAATTAGTAGAAAATAACCCCAAATGAAGTCCCAAAGACTATATATATTAAAATTGGGTCGGATTATAAAAATAGAAAAAATAAGCCTCCGAAATTGGGTCTGCAATTGCAGAATGGGCAACAAATAAGAATGTGGGTCGTAGAATGCATCGCGAAATAGGTGCGCAAAACTGGGCAACACTGGCCCAATTTGCGACAGATCTGCGATCATAGAGTCAAAAAGGTGATACATTTGCGATCGCAGATTTGACACAAGATCGCATTTTTCCAGCTTTTGGTACTTTAATCATAACTTTGTGTAAAAATGTCCAAATGATGAACGGTTTGAAGAGTTGGAAATTAGGATCGAAGACATTTTATATGATAGGTTGTTAATCAAATAAAACCTTATACATATTTAGATATGCTCGTTCAAAGTGTGGACTTATGCAAACTCATTTGGAATCTTAGCCTATTGTGAAATTTTCCAATTTGACTTAGGCTTAGGCCTTTCTTTGGGCCCCAAATTACTTACCATGAGACTCGTACACTTATTTACCAAGTCCAATTGATTCACATTATGTTAATAGGACATAAAATATTATAATTAGCCTACCTGGCACCACAAAATCCTAAATTACTTAGCAAAATTTTCTGAGGCCTTACAATAAGTCTACAAGCCTCTACTACTGGATATACTGTGACCGGAACAGGGTCCTGACCTACTCATAACATATATACATATATACAAAATATGTGCCTAGAGATCTATACCCGGCAACTCCGAAGGGCATGGAGCTTACCGATCAAGCTGAACTCGGGCAACACCTAGTGATGAGGTTTACCCGTCTGTCTATCTGAACCTGCACGCATAAAATGCAGTGCCCCAATAAAAGGGATGTCAGTACGAATAAAGTATTGAGAATGTGAGGCAATATACTGAAAAAGCTGGAAATGAACTGATAATATTATAACTGAATGTAATTGGTAGTCAAAGATAATCTGAAGATATCCTCACCTGTTGATACTGGCTCAACTATCTCAATATAGTAAGTAAAATAGCTATCCGGCCTTATAAGGCTCGGTATACATAATTGCTTTGTCGTTGTAGGCTTGCTCTTAGGTGATTTGCCATACTATACTTTGTGTCTCGAACAACTGGGCTCACTCATAGGCGCTTGGCCACAGTAGGCCCGACATATAACTTACCATCTGGTCAGAGGTTGCCCAATAGGGGGTCTGCCCATTGATTATAGCTCGATGGTAGTGAAAATACTATAACAATGTATATATATAGACCCTATGCTCTTTTGACTGGAAGAAGACAATACTCAATTGAATATAAATTCCCGATAAGGGTGAATACTTTAACTTACGAGAGCAGGAAATTGTACATAAGTTCAGGAATATGAACTTCTGTTTATGTCTCGTTATCAAACACATGTAGTTATTGGATCATGCCAAAATGAAGAAAGGTTTGGCCTTAACATAGCTGAGCCGACTGTGACAGTCTCTCTAACACACGTCAATTGTGACAACACGTATGGCGGATCGAAGTAGGGCAAAATCCGTACGATATTTTTGAGAAGCATTGCACCGTAGTCCCTTAGAATTGCAAATCCCATTGTTACATTTTCATACGAATTTGTGGAGCATTCATCTGTTACTTTTTGTAGTATTGTATGAACTTGATGAAGTAATTCACATTACTATTAAAAAATATGATCATCGTAAGTGTGACCCTTCTTTATTTGGTGATTTTAGAGAAGATTTTTGTATAAGTGGGTGTGGGCCCCGCTTGTGGCTTAGTTGGACAAAGACATCTCCAAGTTTTGCCACCTTTTATTTGAATTCAAGAGTCATGTTTATGTAAGGTATTTGGCTGCCACGTTAATCTCCATTAGGCTTATCAAAAGCATTTTAATTATTTACCAATTCCTTAATTAACTTGGTAATTTTTCATTAATTTAATAATTAATTAATTACACACATAATTAAGAATTATTTCAAATTCTTAAAAATACTACTCACTTTTAATATACTTTATACACATTACTATTATGGTCATGTGGTACCTTGTATCGCATTAGTCAATAAATATCGGGTATTATAGCTTGAACCGTATTTTATCTCAAAATGACAAACTTCAACGAAACTCATTTTCTTCGATCCGCTTACCCTTTCACCTTCACAAATTTACTTATCACTTGGTTGAAAATAGTATAATGCTTATAATCTCACAATTACCATTCCCGAACTTACTTCAATTTACGCTGAAACTTTAACATATGAAAATATGGGACGTAACATCTTATTTTCGAGCTTCCATTACTTTTCTTATGGCGTACTTTCACGTATAAAAATATGAGGTGTAACGGTAGCGGCTCCACCTTATAGCGTACTATCAAAAAGTTTTTGTAAGTTTCTTCATTAAATTCTAAATGTACAGCCAGTCTAGAGAATTGTCCACATTGAACCTAAACCTTTCCATAAAGTCTGAGGCCATGCTATTTCAGTCGTGCCATTTCCACGCGTCTTGTTCAATATACAAAAATAAAGCGTCTCTAGTAAGAGTCCTCAGGAACAGATTCATGCGGATTTGTTTGTTATTTCATACACCTACCAACTTGTTACAGTAACTTCTCAGGTGAGCTTTCAGATCTCAAGTATCGTGGAACATCTCAAACATTGGTGGTTTATATCCCTCAAGTAGCTCAACATCATGATGAATGCACAAATCTTCATAACATAAGCCCTCAATTCCCTTTTTTTTCACACTTTGGATTCTACCAGACAACTTTTGCGGCTCATCGGTCATGGTTTTTATCAACAAGTCCTCGTTGGTTCAAATGTATACTAATCTGTTGAGGGGAAAAGGGTAAAGTTTTAACATATATTGAATTGGTGTTATGGGATATAGGAACATGGGTGTATGAGAGGTCATAAGTATATGTTTGTGGAGGATCGGCAGTGTGGGCTATAGATTGTGAAATATTTTGGGAAGGTGGTAGGTGACATTTGTGGGTGTTAGGGGTATTTCATGTTTTGGTATTGTGGTGAATTCTGGTGGTGATGCGGGATTTATTGTTGAGATGTTACGGTGGTGGCTTGCTTTGTAGAGGGAGTTGAGTTCTAGTAGAATTAGCATATTTTTGGTGTTCTATATCAGGCACATTCAAAGTAAGGGATAGTTTGGCGAGGTTATAAATTTTCTCCAATTCTCCTTGTAACTCCATGATACTCTACTCCAACCGAAGAATCAGCTCATTCCGCCTAGGTATACTTCTACTATCAGATGTTGTCATAGCTTCCCTTAGAATAGGTAAACCATCTGTAGTGACTCGGCCGGTCATTTCGTGTATTGTAGCCTCGTTCCCCTATTTATCGCTTCTTCTATACTCAGTGGTGGTTATGTTACTTTCCATAGTGGATTTTTTGTTTTGGGGATGTTTCGAAGGGAATTGGGACACTTAGTCCTAAGGTTGAAGGCCTAATTTGGAAGTATTGATCGGAGTTTGACTTTTGTATAGACGACTGCAGAATGGGGTTTTGATATTTCCAATAGCTTCGTATAATGATTTTGGACTTATGAGTATGTATGGATTTGGAAGTTCGTAGGTCATTTTGTCTTAAATTGGCGAAGGTTAAAAAAGTTGAAGATTTGGAAGGTTGAGAAGTTTGACCGAGGGTTGAATTTATTGATACGAGGCTCGAATTTTTGTTTCAGGAGTTAGAGTAGTTCTGTTGTGTCATTTATGACTTGTATCCAAAATTTGAGGTCAATCAAAGTTGGTTTGATATGATTCGGCATAGGTTTTAGAAGTTGGAAGTTAATTAGTTTCAATAGACTTAAATTGGGGTATGATTCATGAGTTTGATGTGAATTGAAAATTTGACTAAGTTCAAACCATGATTTAGGATGTCTTGATATGTTTGGATGGGGTTCCGAGAGCCTCAGGTATGATTTAGTTTGAAATCGGATTGAGTTTTTGACTTATGGAATTGTTGAAGCTTAAGACTTTTGTTGTGATCACACCTGCGTGGATATGGCTGCAGGAGCGAAACCGCAGAAGCGGTGTCACGACCCAAAACCCACACTAGTCGTGATGGTGACTCTCGTGAAGACAAGGCCAGCCAACAGAACAACAATGCCCCTTTTTAACAGTTAATAAACATAAATAAATGAATAATACGACTTAATGGCATTAATAACTGATATTTACCACCCAACACAGCCCGACCGGGGTGTCACAAGTCACGAGCATCTAAAGAAGACTGAACACAACTACTGGGCCAATAATAATATACAAGAGAAAATCTGGAATCAAAGATGAAGTCTGGTGCCGCGAACGCTGGCGGTCACCTTGTCCACTACAGTAGTATACCAGCAGTAATAACTTCAATCAGCTATTAACCTGCTTCTGGGTGAATAATACCTGTAACTGCACGCGAGGTGCAGGGAGTAAAGTGAGTACTCCTACTCAATGAGTAATAAGAGTAAATAATAACTAAGCGGCAAGAAATCACGTAAGAGCACTCCATCATGCTATATAGGACAGTACGACCCTTTGAGAAAACAGTAAAACCATGAAAATCCTTTAGACAATATTTGGTTCAGTTTAAAAACCTCTTTTGAAAATATCCTCCTCCAACAATCAAGCATATGAATGTGATATCAGATAGTGCAAGTCAGCACATAAGTCAGCCCCTCGGGCACAGCACTCCACTGACAAATAACACCAGGGTATCTGGTAAACAGTACAGGAACTAGCGTGGATGACAATGATATGAGAGTGCTAAATGTCATGACATGTAGTACAAACAGGAACCAATGCATGAATGCAATGCAATGCATATGACCGCTGCGGTGCGCAGCCCGATCCGTTTGGGTACCCGCGCTCACTGTGGGGGCTCAGACTCCGGAGGGGCTCCTACAGCCCAAGCGCAATATCAATATCACACTGCTGCGGCATGCCGCCACATCCATCCTTAGTCCAGAATATGCATGTGAACCACTAGGGCGATGTCAAGTAATAGTTCTCAGTTCCAAACGTTAGAATTGTAGTTTAAGTTTTAAAAACCTTAGAAGTATGACTAGACAGTTCAAAAAAGTGTTTAACTTAGGACTGAAATTCATTTAACATGCCAAGTGTCATGGAAACAGTGATAATAATCCCTAAAGGATTCAATCAGTTGGCACGAGGCCCAATCACGACAATTGATCCATTTTTATAAGGATATCAACTAAGCTTCAATCAATTAGGTAGTTATTTCATTAAACGGGATGAAACAAGTCACAATTTCCAACGGTGCTCTACCCCACGCCCGTTATCCAGCGTGCAAGTCACCTCAATACAGCACTATGATATGCAAAATCGTAGTTTCAAACCCTCAGGATATTATTTACAAGTATTACTCACCTCGAACCGGTAAAATCTCTAGCCCGTGATGCCTTTTCCCCTCAAATCGGAATCTACGCACGTCAGATCTAACCAAAATCAGAGCGAATATATTACAATATGCCAAAGGAATAATACCCAATCGAAAACAATCGAAATATAGCAAAAATCACGAATTTGGCAAAACCCGAGCCCCAGACCCACTTCTCGAAAAATTACGAAGTTCACATCACCGGATTCCTCGTCTCGCCACGAGTCCGTACATATAAAATTTACCAAAATCGGAGTTCAAATGCCCCCTCAAATCCCAAATTTTCATTTTAAAACCCAAGCCCTAGTTCTTCAATTTTTAACGCAATTTTCCAAGAACTAAAGGTGGATTCTTCAATAAAAATAGCGTTTCTAGGTCACGAGACTTACCTCCAATCAATTCCTGTCAAAACCCTCTTCAATTTCTACTAAAAAGCTCTTGAGGTGGTTCAAAAATGGAGGAAATAATGAATGGGTCGTGGATGAAATATCATAAATAAACCCTTTTGTCGCCCAGCTTTAACCTTACGCGAACGCGGTCAAGCCCCGCGCGTTCGCGATGAACAACTTTGCTGACAATCATTTTACCCTACGCGAACGCATAACACTGAACGCGAACGCGATGCTTGAGTCCTCCTACTACGCGAACGCGACACCCTCACCGCGAACGCAATGAACAAACCAAGTAGGGCCCCAGGCCCTTTTACGCGATCGCGAGGCCACTCACGCGAACGCGATGGCCCAGAAAACACAACTATGTGAACGCGAAGAACCCCTCTGCGAACGCGAAGGCCAAAACTGGCCTACAACAGCTGTGCACTTTTCTGCAATGTTCTAACTCCAAAATCCTCCATTTAGCCATCCGAAATCACCCCGAGGCCCCCGGGACCTCAATCAGAAACACCAACATAACCCAAAACATCATACGAACTTGTTCCAATCATGAAGACACATCAAATAACACTAAAATCATCAATTCACATCGGATTCAAGCCTAAGTTTCTTCAAAACTTCCGAAACACACATTCGATCAAAAACCCGATCAAAACACCTCCAAATGACCTGAAATTTTACCCGCACATCCAAAATCACCTAACAGAGCTACTGCAACTCTCGGAATTCCATTCCGACCCTCGGATCAAAATCTCACCTATCAACCGGATGTCGCCAAAATGCTAACTTCACCAATTCAAGCCTAATTCTACACCGAACCTCCAAAATTACTTCTGATTGCGTTTCTAAGCCTCAAATCATCCCCCGAAGCTAACCGAATCATCGGAAATCACATCCGAGCCCTCTAACTCACAAGTCAACTTCCGATTGACTTTTCTAAATTAACCTTTCCTTAGAGAGACTAATTGCCCCATTTCCTACCAAATCCAATCCGAGTCAACTCAAACTCACCCAACACATATAATAATTCATGAAGAAGCAATAAATGGGGTAACTGAGCAATAACACATGAGACGACGGGTCGGGTCGTCACATCCTCCCCAACTTAAACAAACGCTCGTCCTCGAGCGTACCTAGAGTTGTACTAGAAGCCAACCAATAGCTGAATGTCCTTACCAAGCAGATACTTGGGGTGATCCCACATCACCCTATCTCACATAGGTCCAATAATACAACACAATTAAAGTTTCACAGTACATCTAGACTATAAACCGTAGAACCACTTTGCACTTTCCGAAGTCATACTCAAAATCAGAACCTCACATATATACTCAGAATAAGCCGAACCAGCTGTAATAACCCATACCTGCAACCTCAGGTGAAATCATATGATATACCACATAACCAAACACTTGAAATGGTAGCCTTTATTCACAGCAATTGCCCACAATAACCAAATACTAATAGAAACCCCTTATCAACTGAGGTCTTATTCCAACACTCCCATATACTGCCAACGATAACAAAACACGCAATAAACCGTAACAATTTCTCAGATCAACCATTCATGAAGCCACTTCCCTTTGACTAATATCACAACAGATTTTTGAACCGAACCTCGATATTATTCTACCAACAAGATGTAATCAAATCTGTTCGTATTCATTAATGACACCCACGGTCACCTCGAATCCAACACACCACTCTGGTGATATGACACCTCATCACAAGCGTAAGCCACAACTTGCATAATCCACGCACCAATGAAGGGCGGCCTGAACATACTCAAATTATGACAAATGACTCAAATAAAAGAGTTGTAACTCAACTCCTCAGTACCATCACAACACAAGGCTGGGACCCCGTCCCACATCATAGAAATAGAATACCTGAATCTACCCCGAAGGGTCTAATCTCCACGTAGCCTCGCTACAATGCGCGATCTTATCCAAACACTGTTACACATAAAACACCTCAAGTCGCTATACTCGAAATTGAGAACCACGCATGATTGATATCTGGAACCCAAACAAATCATTATACCCATGCTGAAGCAAGTAACATACACCATACGATCCTGAAAGGACACAACCGATGCGCTATCTGCCGAGCAACACCCAATACGAACTTTCCTTAGAAACCAAGAAGCAAGGTATACAAAATAGCATTTGGAAAACTATTCTCAACATCACACTGTTGCGGCATGCAACCCGACTCAGATAACATACCCGTGGCGGCCTGCCACCCGATCCGCACAAATATTTCACATAGGGAGATGCACATCGAGCCAAATTTGCCCATTATAACAAAATACCGAGTATCGGTCTTAAGCATACTGAGTACATAATGATATCTACTTATAGCGTTGTAAGCTACAAAACTCAACTTCCACTATGAATCTCGATAGCACCGCACTATATGTGCCCACAGTCCAAAAATTATAGCGCCTCACAGCACAGAAAAAGCAACTCATAGATCTCCCCAGATCACTAGCAGGTTCAATAACGATCGAATCAACCTATCCTTCATCAATACATTTCGGGGCCAACCAAGCCAACTCAAGCTAAACACGTACCCAATCAGCTTACCAACGAACTCATTATCAAGAAGCTTGAAGCTGCTCCTTCCACTACAATAACTCATGCCGAAGCCGTACGATACGGTGCCCGATACCAAATCAATACCGAAATCCACAATCTCATCCGGTGACATGCCCGTCCATGAGGAACGCATCCGAAAAAGTCCCTCAATACCGGAATTGAATCAATGGTAGAAGCCTCTATACTGACATCCATCACAAAGGCCCAATTAAGGAAAGCAATCCTTCACAGCTATCCGCTGGTCTTTGGAACACAACCATTCTGCTAGAACATAGTCCGATGCACCTCGCCACGCAACCTGTGTCATTTTCCGACATAACCTATAGCACAATAGTTTAGAATAACCCAACACTGAGACAACCAATCTACACCCCAATATCGTATCCAGAATCTAATATACCAAGCAAAGGAAGATCCACTCGGGCTTCCAAACCCCAATAGCCGCTAACGGTACCAATACACGCTATCCATAACCACTACATAGCCTGAACATGAGAACTCCCAGTCTCCAGCTCCACATAGCACACAAATTACTATACCTGATCCCAAATTCTGCAGTATAAATACATATTACACCTCGAGTACCCAATCATTCCACGAAAGATATTCTAAAATCCCCCCTGTGCCACTGAACAAACTCAGATATCAACAGTCGATCTATCAAGAAAATGCCGTAACACTACCGAAGTGCCATCAACTTAATCACATTGCCCTTTTTCTGAAACATATACCCTCGTCAAATCACTATGATTAGCAGTACCATTTCCTTAGTCATATGAGGATCATTCACCCTAATCATCTGAAGCTCGATCCTATAATCACCTAAAACTGCTCGTGCTGCTTAAGATTCTAATGAATCTCCATTTAGAATTGAACCGTGACCTCACACACACAAATTCCAATTCTCCATAATATATCACATATACCATGCCACACTAGGATAATATGAGAACTCCATCTCCCTTTTCCTAACCACAAACATCTATGTATTCCTCTAGTCAAGAACTCTCCATCAATCCCATCTAGAAGAGAAATCACTAACATTCCATGCTTCGCATGCCCATAGGCAATATATACTTCCCTAAACCACGGTAAAACTCATCAAGAACTCTCTCTTAATTCCATTCGCTCAAGCTAAACTGCCAGGACTGAGTCCTTCTATCTAAACCAAGATGAGCAAGCCGTCAAAACTCAAGAGCATTGCTGCAAGATGCCTGTAAAAACTCATACCTCGAACACATACAAAGAATTAACCATACCCTTAACATACCGATTCGGTCTATTATCAAACTATTCCATCTATCTAATTTTTCTTTTTATTCATCATCCACTTAATATTTCTCCCTCGCTATAGCATCATAATGCCTCAATCCAGGCTTACCACACGAGACTCGCACATAAGACCACACTGTCTAAGACCCATGGCCACTGAATACTCTCTCAGCCATTCCCAGAAATACCACATTCCAAAGTGCTTTACCCCGAAGAACTTCCTGCGAATCAGAAATTCATTAACATTACTTTCCAGATACTGATACATAGAATCCCATAGTTAACATAAAATACCACAAGTCTTGATCTTTTCTAATGAAAACACAGTCCCTGGCCACACACACAACCTTAAGACACCTGATTATTACATGCCAAATCTTGAACACAATAAAACCATTCTCGAGAGTCATTCACTCTTACACAACTGTAAATCATCTGACTTAACGAACAAAACTACTCGTGCCTTATTAGCACTCTGACACCGCAGAACATGATCTCATACCAATACAAACAACCATCTTCCTTCTGTATACACTGAGCATCCTTTACCAGTAACAACTCAAGACATCCTATTATTTTCACACATCTACGAAGAATCGTTTAACCTTTAAACAAAATTTTCCTTCACACATGCCATCCTCGGCTCAATTTCTGTAACCAGAACTGATCCGCCAGCCTACCTCGAAACGGAACCAATATAGCTCATACCCGTGCAATCAGCTAATCAATAGCAACCTCCCAACTTGGCCCGAAGCCATATATCAGGACACACTCAATAGCCCATAATACTTTTACTCTAATAATGCCACAATACCATAGTGAGATTAAACTCAAATCATTTACAAGTTTGTGAAAACACAGATAATTTAGTACTGCAATCCTCTGCAAATCTCGCATTCATCCCCACGTCAGTTGAGTCCACTCTCTTAAGGGACCCGAATTTATCAAATTTCAACACGTACTCTTCAATTACACATGAGATCTTCTAACAATATGCATAAGAATTGTACCACTTAAGAACACTCCGCAGGAGATAACCCACCTGCTTCGCCCACTTTCCACCATCATACACATAACACAGCCATTTAGTCTTCCTTAGTTTGAACTCATATCGCCACACGTAATGTACTTCACTTCCCAACTAGGAGATACGGAAGTATTCTTCACGCGCCCATATTCGGGCTACACATCGAATCACAATAGGAATCGAACACTTGATATCTCATCTATCATTCAGCAGACTCCTTCGTCACTACCAAGATCACATAGATACATCTCGCAGTACCAACATACTCATCACATGGATATCCAACTGTCATTCCGGCTAATAGGGACAATATCAAACATATAAGTTCAGGACACTTGCTCACACAATCAACACCTCGGTGCTCAAGCCATAGGCAAAGATCCGCCCTTAAGTCCTCCAGACTGGCCCGATATACTCACGAAGATCACATATCGCCCCTTGATCGGGGAATCACAAGCCATCAAGGCACATACAATACTGAGTGCTCACACGCGCATACAGACGTGTGGAAGGAATTACAAGAGTTATAACTCAAGCTAAATCAAGTACGCACGATAAGAATTCCAAGAAAGTGAAGTTTTTTCTAAAGGTTCTGTAGCCTCTCGAGAATAAATACAGACGTCTCCGCACCGATCCGCGAGACTCTACTAAACCTGCTCATGACTCATGAGACATAGTAACCTAGGCTCTGATACAAACTTTTCACGACCCAAAACCTACACTAGTCGTGATGGCGCCTCTCGTGAAGACAAGGCCAGCCAACAGAACAACAATGCCCCTTTTTAACAGTTAATAAACATAAATGAATGAATAATACGACTTAATGGCATTAATAACTGATATTTACAACCCAACACAGCTCGACCGGGGTGTCACAAGTCACGAGCATCTAAAGAATACTAAACACAACTACTGGGCCAATATTATTATACAAAAAAAAATCTGGAATCAAAGATGAAGTCCGGTGCTGCGAACGCTGGCGGTCACCTTGTCCACTACAGTAGTATACCAGCAGTAATACCTTCAATCAGCTATTAACCTGCTTCTGGGTGAACAATACCTGCAACTACACACGAGGTGCATGGAGTAAAGTGAGTACTCCAACTCAATGAGTAATAAGAGTAAATAATAACTAAGCGGCAAGAAATCACGTAAGAGCACTCCATCAAGCTATATAGGACAGTACGACCCTTTGAGAAAACAATAAAACCGTGAAAATCCTTTAGACAATATTTGGTTCAGTTTAAAAACCTCTTTTGAAAATATCCTCTTCCAACAATCAAGCATATGAATGCGATATCAGATAGTACAAGTCAGCACATAAGTCAACCCCTCAGGCACAGCACTACACCAAAAAATAACACCAGGGTATCTGGTAAACAGTACAAGAAGTAGCGTGGATGCCAATGATATGAGAGTGCTAAATGTCATAACACGTAGTACAAATAGGAACCAATGCATGAATGAAATGCAATGCACATGAGCGCTGCGGCGCGCAACCCAATCCGTTTGGGTACCCGCACACACTGTGGGGGTTCAGACTTCGGAGGGGCTCCTACAGCCCAAGCGCAATATCAATATCACACTGCTGCGGTGTGCAGCCCCATCCATCCTCGGTCCAGAATATGCATGTGAGCCACTGGGGCGATGTCAAGTAATAGTTCTCAGTTCCAAACGTTAGAATTGTAGTTTAAGTTTTAAAAACCTTAGAAGTATGACTAGACAGTTCAAAACAGTGTTTAACTCAGGACTGAAATCATTTAACATGCCAAGTATCATGGAAACAGTGATAATAATCCCTAAAGGATTCAATCTGTTGGCACGAGGCCCAATCACGACAATTGATCCACTTTTATAAGGATATCAACTAAGCTTCAATCAATTAGGTAGTTATTTCATTAAATGGGACGGAACAAGTCACAATCCCCAACAGTGCTCTATCCCATGCCTGTTATCCGGCGTGCAAGTCACCTCAATACAGCACTATGATGTGCAAACCCGGGGTTTCAAACCATCAGGATATTATTTACAAGTATTACTCACCTTGAACCGGTGAAATCTCTAGCCCGCGACGCCTTTGCCCATCAAATCGGCCTCCACGCGCATCAGATCTAACCAAAATCAAAGCGAATACATTACAATATGCCAAGGGAACAATACCCAATCGAAAACAATTGTAATATAGCAAAAATCACGAAGTTGGCAAAACACGAGCCTCGGGCCCACTTCTCGAAAAATTATGAAGTTCACATCACTGGATTCCTCGTCTCGCCACGAGTCCGTACATATAAAATTTACCAAAATCGGAGTTCAAATGCCCCCTCAAATCCCAAATTTTCATTTCAAAACCCAAGCCCTAGTTCTTCAAATTTTCACCCAATTTTCCAAGAATTAAAGGTGGATTCTTCAATAAAAATAGCATTTCTAGGTCACGAGACTTAACTCCAATCAATTCCCGTCAAAACCCTCTTCAATTTCTACTAAAAAGCTCTTGAGGTGGTTCAAAAATGGAGGAAATAATGAATGGGTCGCGGATGAAATATCATAAATAAACCCTTATGTAGCCCAGCTTTAACCTTACGCGAACGCGGTCAATCCCCATGCGTTCACGATGAACAACTTTTCTGACCACCATTTTACCCTACGCGAACACGTAACACTGAACGCGAACGCGATGCTTGAGTCCTCCTACTACGCGAACGTGACACCCTCACTGCGAACGTGATGAACAAACCAGGCAGGGCCCCAGGCCCTTTTACGCGAACGCGAGGCAACTCACACGAATGCGATGGCCCAGAAAACACAACTACGCAAACGGTAAGAACCCCTCCACGAACGCGAAGGCCAAAAGTGTCCTGCAACAGCTGTGCACTTTTCTACAATGTTCTAAGTCCAAAATCCTCCGTTTAGCCATCCGAATCAACCCGAGGCCCCCGGGACCTCAACGAGAAACACCAACATAACCCAAAACATCATACAAACTTGTTCCAATCATAAAGACACATCAAACAACACTAAAATCATCAATTCACATTGGATTCAAGCCTAAGTTTCTTCAAAATTTCTGAAACATACATTCGATCAAAAACCCAACCAAAACACCTCCAAATGACCTGAAATTTTACCTGCACATCCAAAATCACCTAACGAAGCTACTGCAACTCTCAGAATTCCATTCCGACCCTCGGATCAAAATCTCACCTATCAACCGGATATCGCCAAAATGTTAACTTCACCAATTCAAGCCTAATTCTACACCGAACCTCCAAAATTACTTCTGATTGCGCTCCTAAGCCTCAAATCATCCCCAAGGCTAACCGAATCGTCGAAAATCACATCCGAGCCCTCTAACTCACAAGTCAACTTCTGGTTGACTTTTCCAAACTAACCTTTCCTTAGAGAGACTAATTGCCCCATTTCCTACCAAATCCAATCCGAGTCAACTCAAACTCACCCAACACATATAATAATTCATGAAGAAGCAATAAATGGAAAAACTGAGCAATAACACATGAGACGACGGGTCGGGTCCTCGCAAGCGGATTTGGCTAAAGCTGGGTAGATGCACATGTGCGAGAAAATGTTCTGCACCTACGAGCTAGCAGGTGCGGGCAGCTGGGCATAGAAGCGGATTTGGTCAGAAGATGTCGGAATCATAGTTGTGGAGGTTCTTCACAGGTGCGTACGCGCAGGAGCGAAAGCAAGACTGCAGAAGTAGTCCCGCAAGTGCGCATGAGGAGGCACAATTGCGCTTGCTTGGGTGTTAGTGAATTCCACGGAAGCGGACCAATTGATCGCACAAGCGAAAATAGCGATGCAGGCGCGATAGTGCTAGGCAGAATGTTAGACTGAAGGGTTTCAAGCTTTTTTCACATTTTGGACATGTGGAGCTCAGCTAGGGGTGATTTTTGAGAGGGTTTTGGCTACAATTGAAAAGGTAAGTGAAGATTCATCACTTTTATTGATAATTATTATTTACCCTCTAATTTGTACACCTATATAATATATGTTTGAAGTGAAATTTGGGGATTTTAGACTATGTTGTTGGAGAATGAAAATTGAAAATTTCACGGTCGATTAGTGGATTGAATTGGATGAATTTAGTATGGTTGGACTCTTAATTGAATTTGAGTTCTGATTTTGTGAATTTTGTCGGGTTCCGAGGTGTGTTCCTAGGGCTGACCTTTTAGGTTGACTTTTTGACTTTTCTTAAAGAACTTAGCTTTGTCTTTTGGAATTGTTTCCTATAGCTACTATTAATGGGATTAAGTTGCTTTGACCAGATTCGAGTCGTTCGGAGGCCGATTCACGTGCAAGGGTTTGTTGCATGTTTTGAGTTAAGTAACACATCTAAGCTTGGTGATGGCGTGTGTGTGCGCACCAATGTGGTCATAGTTTAGGGAGGCCTTTAGGTTATTACCGGGCTTATTTTGGTATCATATCATGTTATTTTGTGTTCCCTCTACTTGTTTGATTATTTGAATTGTGAGTCATGCTAGACATCATGTCTAGATTATGTGCTAACTGTTTGAGACTTAATAGGGCTATTCTTGTTGTTTCTAGGTTATATACCTTATTTGCACACATGTTCTCAGTCATGATACTATATCCGTGAATAATATCTTTGTCTCAGTACTTCTTATTCGATTCCTCACATGTTGTTGATACCGCTTGTCACGCCTCCTTTTTACTACATCCCGAAAAGGGTATAAGGGTTTTTTTCTAATTTAAGTGACAATCGAAACAGGATTATTATTTAAGATTAGAATCACCACTTGGGATAGTTAATGGTGTCCCAAGTCACCGATTTAAAATCCCGAATCGAGGAGATTTGACTCTGTATTAATGTCTGCAAACCACAGAAATCCGAGTAAGAAATTCTGTTAACTCGGGAATATTCGTAGTTGCGTCAAAAATTATGTCAAGCGAACATGTCCCCAATTAATAACGCTTTATTAATATTAAGAAAGTTTAGTCGAAGTTGCGCGAACGCAAACCCTGATTTTATTTTTAGGATCGTAATTATGTCACGCGAATATGTATACAATCACAATAATAGATTTATTAAGAACATGGCTGGAGCAACTACGAATATTCAAAGCATTTACTACACTAGTTAAAATATTTAATATGAGGGTCATAGACTAGGTGAATGTACAACACACCTCAATTTTATTAAAGGAAAGCATTCAACTAAGTGAACTACGGATATTCATAGTTAACAAACAACTAAGAAAGAAAACAAAATACTCTGATCTAAGTCTAGAGCTATTAAACGGATACCTCTACAGTAGCTACAATCCAATTCACTGGGTCAAATTTCTTTCTTTAGTCTAATTAAATGAACCCAGCAAATTACATTAACAAACTCTAAACAAACATTTACATGTGACTTCTTAAAAGAGAAAAATATAAGCACATGATAGCAACTTGTTGTTAATCAAGAGAGAAAACAATTAAGAAGAACTCAACAAACAGTAATATCCCACAATTAGTGACATAAATTTTATAACTGAGGGCATATATCAATAAGCATGGTAACAGAATAAAATAAGAATGGGAGAAATGAACCTTTCTCAAGTTTATGAATAGATCAATAGGAACCAGTTGGCTTACAAAGAACACGAAAAATTACGCCGACAAGATCGAGCGCAAATGACATCATCGGACCACGTTGGAAACCTTATCAAACCTCATCGGAAAATCGATCAAAAACCTCGACTATTATCTCAACCCAAAAACACTTCATATTTTTTATTTCAGAGGTATGGCTTACATTTCTATGTGTGTGTGTGTGTTGTTTTTAGAATTCCAAGAGCTACTGCTTTTTTTGTTCTTTCAAATGAGATCAAAGATCCCTTTCAAAATAAATCCCATCTGCCGTTATGGAGTCTGGCGTTTTCTATAAGGAGAAGAAGCAGCTCCCTTTTTCTAGGTCCTTTTTTCTAGGGGTTTTTGGTTTCCTTTTTCGAATCCAGAAACGGCTGAGGTCCCTTTTTTATTTTTTTTTGTTGCTTTTCGGCTAATTATAGAGTGTATCTCAATTTTTTTAGAAGCAGAAGAGTTTTCGGGCGGGGGGGAGGGAGGGGGTGGGGGAGGGGTCATCGTTTGGTTCTTGCGGCTGGAATTGGCAAGTTTTTCTTAAAACGGTGGTTTAAAGAAGATGAGGTTTCAAGGGGGTAGGGGTCGATGAAAACAGAACTGATTCCTTTTCTCTCTAAGCGTTAGCTCTTTTCAGATTTTTTGTATTCTTTTTGCTGATCCCCAATTGTCTAGGTCTAGGTTAGTTTTTGTAGCTTTTCCAGGGGTTTTAGGGGTATTGTGCTTGGGTTGTTTGAGCCCAAATTTTGTTCTTTCTCCTTGAACAAAACTAAAATAGTACCTCATTTACTTATTAATCCTACTTAAATAAAATAACTATTAAAATAAGACTAACCGTTAAAGCAAACCTATTTTTGTGTGTTTTCAAATATCATATTACAATAGAAATAGGTACTATTTTTGTATTTTTTTTTTATTTTTACGAAAGGTACATAAACTAAAAGCAACTAAAGAGAAGAAATATTTTTGTAATTTTTATTTTGTGACGAAATAACGTAAAATAGTCAAAATTAGTTGAAATAACGATATTAGGCCTAAATTAATATTTAGATGCTAAAATATAAAAAATCTTGGGGAGGGTCAAAATTCACATGTCTACAGATGCCCCTCTTTGACTGGAAATATGAAGTATTTTCAAAAAAAGAACGAGTAGATAGGTTTTTTGACCCAACCCCTATTTAGAGAGACCCAAAACTAAGAGGAAGGAGAATGTGACCGAGCCCTAGTATCTGAGCTGCCTACATATCCCTGGTTATAAAGGAATCAGGCCACGTTTAGTTCATAAGTAGGAAAAATGATGGAGTATACCAAGTTGGAGAGCCAGCCGAGGTGTCGTTCTGCCGAGATTTCGGTCTGCGGTCCTGTTATTCATCAAAAATCAAAAAATAAAAAAGACTAGCTAAGCCTATCAACTACGAGTTACAATATTCATATCTATAAGTCTTCTGAAGCTTGATCTTGAGTCTTGAATAGTTCTTCATTCAGACTTTGGATTTGAACCTTGAAGCTTGCTAGTTGCAGGTGCTAGTTCATTCTTTTCAGCTTTTCGGATCAAAGTCAGACATAACGTTCTTGCGGCTTCAGTCATGTCTTGAGCATCTCACACCTTTCATCAACTTATGCATTTTGATTCACTACTTGTCTTTTTTTTTTATTCTGACTAACTTTTGTTGATCACCTCGGACTGTTGACTCACATTCTTGCCGCGAGCTTCTTTTGTTATTGACTTGAATTGCATTCTGACGTGAATTTCCTTATTCTCCATGTAGGCGCCTGATTGCTAATACTCGAACTGTCTTCCTTCGAAACTTGGACTGTGTTCCTTTGTTCTCCAGGAGGGTGACTGATTGCTGACCTTGAACTGTTTTTCCTTTAACATTGTTGCTTTCCTTTTGTTCTCCAGGTGGGCAACTGATTACCAACATTTGAATCGTATTCCTTCCCTCTGAACTTGAATTGTTTTCCCTTTGTTTTTCAGGTGGACGCCTGACTGCTAAACTTGAACTATATTCCTTTGAACATTGCTGCTTTCCCTTTGTTCTCCAAGTGGGCGTCTGATTACCAACATTTAAATTGTCTTCCTTTCCTCTAAAACTTGAACTGTTTTCCCTTTGTTTTTCATGTGGGCGCTGATTGCTGAACTTGAACCGTCTTCCTTTGAATATTGCTGCTTTCCTTTTGTTCTCCGGGTTGGTGCCTGATTACCAACATTTGAATTGTCTTCCTTTCCTCTGAATCTTGAATCGTTTTCCCCTGGTGTTCCAGGTGGGCGCTTGATTGCTGAACTCGACCCGCTTTCCTTTGAAATTGCTTTCCCTTAAAACTTGAACTGTCTTCCCTTGTTCCTAGATGGGCACCCAATTACTATAAAACAGACAAAACAAAAGAAATTTTTCTGCCCCAGTTTGATATTTGGAACATCTATGAGTATTAACCAATTCTTGTTCTCAAAATAAGTTCTAAGTTAAATTCCCTTATCCTGAACACTTTTCAAACCATGTCTCACCTCAAAAGTGAAAAACTTAAATGCTAAATTATATTTCCCAAAAGTAAAACTCTCGTCAGACCTTGCCTTTTGCGAGGGTCTCACAACATACTGAATCCCATTATCCAGAAGGTTACTAGAAACTTACTGTCGAGCCTGTCTGGCACCTACTTTCCTCACGAAGGGTTTCTCAAAAACAAACAAAATTTCCTGCCCTTGTTTCAATCAAAGAAAACTTGTGAGTTTAAACACGGTGGTTAATTTGCGGCCTTGACCTTGAGGGCGATTGCTCCTTCACATCCCATGATAACTTCGATTTTAACTCGAAAGACCTTGCCTGTTTATTGACTGACCACTTTCTCTATCAACCTTATCACGGAGAATACCTCTGATATGTTCAAATACAATACTACGCATCTGTTGCATTGTGCTCATGCATTGATATATACTAAACCTTTGTGTTTCACATGAATCCCAAAGCACGGCAATTGCCACCCACTCAGTGCACATGCTATTCTTTCCTGACTTAAACCATTGGCCTTGGCTTTGAGGTCTATTGCTCCTTCACTTGTCATGATAACTTTGATTTTTGCTTTGAAGACCTTGCTTGTCACCTAACATTTTACCAACTGAGTTTACATGTTGTTCTTTCCTAATTTATGCCACTTTGATGTGCTAGCCAGATCCCGTTTTGTGCAATTGTAAATTTGGTGGTAAATTTTGAAGTCATTTCTCACTTGTTCTGACCAAACAGACTCAGGAAGAGGAAGTAAACAGGACAAAAGGAACAAAGTAAGGGACAATGGAAAGAGATGATTCCTAACAAGAAAACTACAAAGTAGAAACTTATCATATGTAGATACCAAATCTAAGGACCATGATATGCACATGTGGCCTAATATGTCAAGGAAGTCGGATGTTCAACTCTTGTTACACCTCTGAGCCGTGAAACTGAGCTTCCATGCTCTGATTCTCCTAGCTGATTCACAGTCCTAATTCGACTTGTAGTGCCCGAAGGGTTTTTACCATCAAACCTCTCTCATTTTATTCTTTCTCTCAACTTACCGTCGTCTTATGGTGCCTGTGAAGGTTTTCACCAATAAGACTCTCTCATTTTGTTCTTTTCTTTTATTCCCTCTAATTCAGCAGATGACAAGGCATTACCCATCGTAAAACATCATATGCTCCTGGCATGTCTAGCTCGACACTCTCAATGAATATATAGGAGGTCTTTATTGTACCGTAATTTGGTGTTTCGATAGGATTAGAAAGAAAGGATATCATAAAGGCTCAAAGTAACTATGACAACGAGGTTAATTTATTTACAAGTTTAGGAATCCATTCTAAAAACTTTGCCCCAATTTCTAAAACAAAGGAATTTGAATCTATTTTTCCCTCTTTTTTTTTTGGAATTTCCCATTCTCGACTTCGTGGGATTATGAAATATTTTATTTGGTAAGACCGAACCGTAAGGCTGGCTACGTATCTTATGGTGACAAGAATTAGGTCAAATGTAGTTCACAACATAGGAATTTATTTTTTTTCTTTTTCTTTTCTTATTTCTCTCTCTTTCTCTCTCCCTCTCTCTCTCTCATTTCTTTTCTTTCTTTTTCTTTACTTACTTTTTTTTTAATTTCTTTTCTTTTTCCTCTTTTCTTTTTTCTCATTTCTCTTCTTTATTTATATTATGTATCTGCATTCTGAACTTCACTACTGATTCCAAAATAGGGGTATGAAAAAAAAAACAAATAAGGTTCAAGAGGGGGTAACAAAGGATGAAGTGTTTAGATAGCAAAAGGAGGGCCTCCCAATCTCTAAGAATACCAAGTATAACACCTGTAACCTGAAGATGAAAAATGAAGATCATGCATAGTATTTCGTTTGTAGCATCGGCGTTGGTACCAAAGATATGCCTTCCACCTTTCTTTAATGCCTTGTCAAGTACATAGCTCTTCTTGGGCGATTTCTTTTTCAAAATAGATGTGCTCCGTTAGTTCGGAGCGAACTCCCTTGACTTTATGTTGTAAATTGAGATGCACTCGGACTGAAGGTCGCTTGATTCAATTTGTTCGGGATGCACTTTCTTGTAACAAATTCTTATCTTTCTCTTAACTTACCAAACCATTTGCCCCAGTTTCACATGGTTCGAACTTTAAATGATCCCAAAATGTCCAAATATGTACTTATCTCCCTCAAGTGTCCCAATCATCTTCAAAATTGTTTCATTGCTTCATGATTAGACTTACTTTTAAGACCAGGCTTAGAAGTATGCATGCATGTCATGTCGCTAGAACCAGCATAAATAGAACTATAAAATGAGAATAGAACTAAACAAAAATGATTAGAAATAACATAAAATAGAAAATTGCATTAGACAGATGGTGAAAGGGTTTGAACAATAAAACAATCAAAATAAACCGGGGAACAACCCTGGAACAAACCTAGATAACACTAAATGAGTTACTATGACTAAAGGAACTAGGCAAAATAAAAGGATATAAGGGTTTGAGTCACAAAACAATATCTGAATTACACCTCTAAAAAAACTCGGACAACAAAAATGACAACAAAATGAACCACCAATACTCCTCCTCGGCTAGCCAAGAAAGGAGCATCTTTCCAATTACCAAGATCGGTATCTTAGCCACTGAGCTCCCCATCAATATTACCAAGACCATTACCAATTTCAATATCATTAACTTCACCAAGTGGATCATTGACTCGTTTGACCAACCCTTCGTCATTTCAAACCATCCAAACAATCTGTGCGTTTTCATGTACCTATAGAGGATTATGTGTGACATTTGGGGCAATACTGCATTGGACCACAATTATTCCTTCTTGAATCATTCTTTCTATTTCCCTTTTCAAAGCACAACAATCTTCAATGCTATGCCCTTGGACATTAGAGTGGTACATGTACCGTACAGTTGGATCAAATCCTTTTGCATATAGGTCCGGCGTATAGCCGAGGAGCGGCTAAATCAGGCCAGAATGTTTTAACTTTTCAAACAAGTTTGTGTAGTATTCTCCAATGGGCTTGAAATTATATTGTTGCTTTTATTTCCCTCTATGCCCCAGTTTTCTAGGGTTGTTGGAGCTCGAAAATGTTGCGGAGGCAAAAGTGCATTATGCGATGCTGGCGCTCGCCTTTTGGAGTGACCCTGTGGTTGGACAGATGACCGGATATTGTTTGGAGGAGAATACTGTGGTGGATTATGTGGAGCTCCGGAATATTCACGGGGTCGGTATTGAGGCTGAAAGAATTTGGTAGGTATGCCTATTGGATCTTGTCGTTGGCGAGATTCAACATCTTTTGTATTAATGAAAGGTTTGTCCCGAGCAACTTGTTCATTCCATCTGAACCAAAATTCCCTAAAACTTTCCTTGGGTTTCTTTTCCATCTGAGATATGGAGGAACGATCTAGGACAATGTATATATTGTACTGAAATTGTTGCACAAAATCTTGCGCCATGTCATCCCATGTATGCCACTTACTGACATCTTGACTAGATATCATTCCAAAGCTACCCCAGTCAGGCTCTCACTGAAATACGCCATCAGAAACTCATCTTTCCCGCCAACACTTCTCATTTCAGTGCGATAACCCCTCAAATGGGCTACTTTATCTCCACGCCCATCATACAAATTAAATTTGGCATCTTAAACCTTTTCAGCTTTCTAGACATCTCATCTTGCTCTTCTTTTCCTGTGAGCCTTTCATTTTTAACATGAGGCTTATTCCGAGGGCTATTATGGTATGAATCAGGGACCTTGTGGGTAACATCTGAGGGTAATATTGGGCATCATGAGTTTTGAGTGGGTGTTCATTATTTGATCTAAGAAGGGAAGAATGTTGAGAAGTTGTGACAGTGGGGATAGTGACAAGTGGGCAATTTTTGGGAAAGGTTGTTGGAGGATGATTGATGGAGCTGCTAAGGTGGTTGGGAAAGCTATGACAAGTGGGAGAATCTGGAGAGTATGATGAATCATCTGGCACTTTGACCGCAGTTTGGGTAAGGGTAGTATCTAGGAAGCTAGATGGTGGCGGGGGGTGGTTCCTTTCCAGTCATCCAAGCCTGATACATATCCGTCATGTGTTGTCTTAACATCCTTACCTCATCATCCAACCTAGTGTCTTGTTCAACCAATTACTTTCGAGCACCGATATCAACCAACTCAATTCTGTTGTTGTCTGCCATTGACTTTTGACTTTATATTTTAGAGAGGAGTTACCACTTTAAGAACCACAAACTAACCATCCTTCTGCTATGAAGATAACAAAAATGAACAAAATGAAGTCATCACGTTAGTATTAGGGTATTTAACATGAGGTAATCTCACTTTATATGCAATGCACCTAGCCACAGTTATTGGTTATAAAATGACTTCGAGGATACGAAGGTCAGTTGGCATCATCCCAATTTGTTTATTTCAATCCACTCTTTTCAATGTTTTTCTACTACTTCTTGGCTTGCTCATTTTCCTTCCCCTTTTTTTTCATTATCGCTCTTTTCTTTCCTCTCATTTCTCACATTTCATAATTTCATCTCTCTTTTTTTCTTCTTTCTCTATTTTTTTTGTTTTTTCGTTGTTGTTTTTTATTTATTAATATAAAAAAATAATTCGATCGAACCCTATGTAGGTTGCCTATGTATCATGACGCCACAGGAATCATATCTTTGGGTAGTTCTGGAAGATCGGAAATAAAGGAAACAAACTAATGTTCTCATTTTATTTTTCTTTTTCTTTCTTTTTTTCTTTTTACCTTAATGACTACTCTGATGAGAAAAAAGAAATAAAAGAAGCAAATCCTTTTTTTAAATTTTCTAGACTTAGTGTTCTATAACCTATTCTAAACTCAAGCTTAACGAGCATAAATTATTTCTCCTTTTTTTTCATTTGAAGCAAATACTCTATGGAAAATTATTAAGGAAAAGACCCTAGAAGGGAAAAATATTTTTGATTCTTTTTGTTTTCAGGAAGAAAATCTAAAGAATGAACTAAAGATAAATAAGTTGAATTTTCCTGTGATATCCTGAAAGAAAGATTTCGAACTAAGAAATTATAAAGATAAAAAATATTTTTGGATTTCAGTTTTGATTACCTAAGAGAGAAACTTTGAAGATAAACCAAAGATAAAGTATGTTATTTTTTGTTTACTTCTATGTACAATGTCCTAAAGTTATAATAAAAATAAAAAGAATTTTTTTCTCTTCTATTAATTTTTCATTAATTTGACAAAGAAAAACCTCAAAAGAAATTTTTTTTTTGAAATTAATATCTTAAAGAAAACTTCTAAAGAGGTACTAAAAGAAAACTCTTTTCTTGTTGAATTTTTAGTCTTAATGTACTAAATGACATATAAAAGCAATTTTTTTAATTATAGATATTAATTCGATAAAGGAAGATCACCTCAAATAATTTTTTTTTATTCCTACATTTAGTATTCTAAAGAAAACTTCTAACGGAAATATAAAATACAACATCTCTATTTTTGGATTTTTGATTTATAACATACTATTTCAAATACAAAATAGAAAATACAATAAAAAAACTCGACATTACTATACAAAACTAGAAGGTAAAAGACGACGTAGAAAGATAACAGACTCAAAACATAAAAAAGAGAAGAAAATCTCCTTTTAATCCACTCCAGAATGAGCGATCCTGACTAGATGATCTTGGGGCTTTGTTATGCTCAAATTCCGGTCACATGTATGAGAAAATTAAGACCAAATAAAGTTAAAAACCTGGAATGCTATGCGAGATAATAACCCTTCATGTTGGACACATTTAACACATGATTGTGACTAGTTTTCTAAAATTAACCTATGGGGCTAAAAGTGGCTAAAAATGCAAGATTTGGCTATGACCCCACGTAGCCAAGAATCTAAGACTAACTAGGAAGATCGGACCCTATGTGGGTTGCTTATGTATCACACCACAAAAGACGAGAATCAGGTATGCGTAATTTGGGCAGATTAGATACGGTCGAGAATTAAAGAAAAAAACTAATTTAGAGAAAACATATTTTTTTATTTTTTTTATTTTGGAAAAATAATGAAACATGTAAACTCTGTTTGGATTTTCTTTTCCCTTATTTTTTTTGATTTTTTTGATTTTCGAAAAATGATGAAAAAATAAAAAATCTTTTTTTTAATTTTTCATGTTTTCTTTCTCAACAAAAATGTGACAGAAAACATAACTGGGCCCTACTTGCTTAATTTTCACACTTCAATCTCTTTTCTTTGGGCCCTACTTGCTTAATTTTCACACTTCAATCTCTTTTCTTTCTCTTTTACCTTAGCCATCATTGGTCCACCAAATGACCCTTTTACCCTTAAAGAAATGCAACATGTAGTACATAGGATGCATCAGGATGGTCTTTTATTTTAGGGTACACCTGTCCTAGACGGACTCAACCCATGCGTTGAGTCCCCTAAGTCAAATGCGCGTGATGCAAACAAATGTTCCTACTAGGGATCTGGCATGAGGCTGTATTTTTTTAGATTTAAATCCTGTGGTTGTGTTCTAGACTTGGGTTACCCGAGCGGACAACTGGGCTGAAGAGGGGGCAACGTACCGGGAGCACTAAAGTCTACCCAGTCTTGTTGCTGGCCCAGCCTAGTTCTATTTGGTATAATTTTTACAGAAAAAGTGGGCCACGCGAACGTGTGCACCATTTGAACCCTAAACCAGAGATTTTGGATTTTCTTCTCCAGCAGAGTTGCCAGAGCTGTAATACCTCCTTTTTACTACACCCTGAAAAGGGTATAAAGGAGTTTTTCAAATTTAAGTGACAATAAAAACAAGATTATTATTTAAGATCAGAGTCGCCACTTGGGATAGTTAATGGTGTCCCAAGTTACCGGTTTAGAATCCCGAATAGAGGAGATTTGACTCTGTATTAATGTCTACGAAATACGAAAATTCAGGTAAGGAATTCTGTTAACCCAGGAGAAGGTGTTAGGAACTCCCGAGTTTCGTGGTTCTAGCACAGTCGCTTTGATCATACCTGGCTTTATACAAAAATTTAATTACTCATTTCTAGAACTTATATGTACCCCCGCTCCCTTAATTAGAAAATTATCTTGAAACAGATCATGCATACGTGTACCTATTTGTTTGGTGCATCAAAGATCATGTCGCGCAAACGTATCGACAATTAATAACTCTTTATTAATATTAAGAAAGTTTAGTCGAAGTTGCGCGAACACATACCCCGATTTTATTTTTAGGATCGTAATTATGTCACGCGAACGTGTACACAATCACAATAATAGATTTATCAAGAACATGCATGAAACAACTACGAACAATCAAAGCATTTCCTACACTAGTTAAGATAATTAATATGAGGGCCATAGAGTAGGTGATTGTATGGCACAACTGAATTTTATTAAAGGAAAGCATTCAACTAAGTGAACTACGGATATTCATATTTAATAAACAACTAAGAAAAAAAATACTCTGATCTAATTCTAGAGCTATTAAACGGATTCCTCTATAGTAACTACAATTCAATTCCCTGGTTCAGATTTTTTTCTTTAGTCCAATTAAATAAACCCAACAAATTACGTTAACAAACTCTAAACAAACATTTACGTTTGACTTATTAAAAGAGAATAATATAAGCACATTAGAGCAACTTTTGATTAATCAAGAGAGCAAACAATTAAGAAGAACTCAACAAACAGTAATATCTCGCATTTAGTGACATAAATTTTACAACTGATGGCATGTATCAATAAGTATGGTAACTGTGACGACCCGGCCCGTCGTCTCATGTGTTACCACCCTGTTTTCCCCATTTATTTCTTCTTTATATTTCGTCATCGGCATTTGCTGAGTTAGAGTTGAATTGGTTTGGTTTTGGTGGGAAATGAGAAACTTAGTCTCTTTAAGGAAGGCTTATATTAGAAAAGTCAACCGGATATTGACTAATGATTTAGAGGGCTCGGATGTGACTTTCGGTGATTCGGTTAGCTTCGGGGGATGATTTGTGACTTAGGACTGCGATTGGAATTGATTTTGGACGTCCGGTGTAGAATTAGGCTTGAATTGGCGAAGTTAGTATTTTGGCGAATTCCGGTTGATAGGTGAAATTTTGATCCGGGGTCGAAATGGAATTATGAGAGTTGCAGTAGCTTCGTTAGGTAATTTTGAATGTGTGTGCAAAATTTAGATGAATCAGAGGCGATTTGGTTGGGTTTTTGATCGAATGCGAGTTTCGGAAGAATTTGAAGAACTTAAGCTTGAAATTGATGAGAATTGAGGATTTTTGTGTTGTTGGATGTGTTTTTAGGATTGGAACAAGTTTTAATAGGGTATTGGACCATGTTTGTGCTTTTGGTTGAGGTCCCGGGGGCCTCGGGGTGAGTTCGGGTGGTTAAACGGAAAGTTTTTGGAGTTGTTGCATGTTCAGGTTTGCTGGTATCTGTTGGTTTCGCACCTGCGATTCTGGGACCGCAGGTGCGGTCTCGCAGAAGCGAGCTGGGCCTCGCAGAAGCTGAAATAGGAGTCCTGGTCAGGTTCTGCAAAAGCGAAATATTAGATCGCATATGCGGCCCCGCTGAAGCAAAGTGGGGACCGCAGAAGCGGTAGGTGCATTAAGTGAAAAGTTCGCTCGAAAAAGCGGTAATATATGCGCAGAACCGAAATGCCTGGCAGTTAAGTGAAATTAACCTTCGCAAATTGTTTTGAAAGAACACAACATTTCCACTTCGGACTAAAAGGGTTTTGGGCGATTTTGAAGAGAGTTTCGAGGGCTTTCATCAGGTATGGATTCTTAGACATAGAATACGTTATTATGGTGTAAAATCATAGATTAACACTGAAAACCCAAGGAATTAAAGGTTAAAAATGGAGGTTAGGGCTTGAAACTTAAGATAGTTAAACTAGGGATTTGAGAGAGCAAATGGACTCCGATTGTGAATTTGATATGTATAGACTCGTGGCGAGATAAGGAACATTTTGGTATAAAAATTTCTGACTTTTGAGAAGTGGGCTCGAGGCTCGGGTTTTGCTAGTTTCTAGATTTTTGCTATTTCTCGATTGTTTTCGATTGGGTATTGTTCCCTTAGCAAATTGTATTGTATTCACTCTGATTTTGGTTAGATACAACGAGCGTGGAGGCCGATTTGAGGGGCAAAGGCGTCGCGAGCTAGAGATTTCACCGGTTCGAGGTGAGTAATACTTGTAAATGATATCCTGATGGTTTGAAACCCCAGATTTGCACATCATAGTGCTGTATTGAGGTGACTTGCACGCCGGATATGAGCGTGGGGTATAGCACCGTTGGGGATTGTGACTTGGTCCTTCCTAGTTGTTGATCTTTACCGTGTATTTGACTGAAACTACTTGTTATCATCATAATTTGGGTTGATTGCCATGTTCGGGCTTTGTGCCAACTATGTGAATCCTTCAGGGATTGGTACCACTATTTTTGCATATTATTTGATCCCGGTCCAGGGTTTTAATACTGATTTGCAAAATCAGCCATTTTTCTAAGATTTGAAAACTTAAATAATATTTTATTTACGTTTTGAGCTGAAAAATATTATTTTAATATTTCCCAAGTGGCTTATGTTGATTTCTGGACTGAGCATGGATCGGGCGGTACGCCGCAGTAGTGATTTTGAAACAGTGATAACAATGACACTGTATGATGTGATTTGAAACAGTGCTAGCAATGACACTGTATGATGTGACTTGAAACATTGGTAACAATGACAATGTATGATGTGACTTGAAATAGTGGTAACAATGACACTGTATGATGTGACTTGAAATAGTGGTAACAATAACACTGTATGATGTAAATTTGTCAGGTAACAATGACTGACCAGTCAGGTAACAATGTCTAACCAGGAATTTACTGATGCCACGGGATGGCTTGATATTGCCCTTGGGCTGTTGGAGCCCCTCCGGAGTCTGTACACACCCCAGTGAGCGCCGTCGATGATAAACAAATATGGATGGCTCGGGCTACACGCCGCAGTGGGTACTGGAATGTACCATCATATGCATTGCATTGCACTCATGCATTGGTTCCTAGTTGTATTACGTGTCATGATATTCAGCACTCTCCTTTCATTGGCATCCATGCTACTTCTTGCACTGTTTACCTAATACCCCGGTGTTATTTGTTGATGGAGTGTTGTGCCCGAGGGGCTGACTTATGTGCTGACTTGCACTATCTGTTTCGCATTCATTTGCTTAACTATCGAAAAAAGATATTTTCAAAAGAGGTTTTAACTGAGCCCAGATGTTTTCTAAAGGATTTCATGATTGTACTATTTTCTCAAAGGGTTGTACTGTTCTATATAGCATGATGGAGTGCCTTACGTGATTTCTTGCTGCTCAGCTATTATTTACTTTTATTGCTCACTGAGTTGGAGTACTCAGTTTACTCCCTGCACCTCGCGTGTAGTTGCAGGTATTTGTTACCCGTTAGCGGGTTTGAGCTGATTGAGGATTTTGCTATCGTAGCTGAGCATGGTGACCGCCGGTGTTTACGACACTGGACTTCATCTTTTTGATTCTAAATTCTATTTTGTATATTATTGGCCCTGTAGTCATGTTCAGACTTCTCTAGATGCTCGTGACTTGTGACACCACGGTCGGGCTGTGTTGGGCTGTAAATATTGCTTATTATTGTCATTAAGTTGTATTTATCTAATCATTTATGTTTAATAACTTTGAAAGATGTGTTGTTGTTCTGTTGGCTGGCCTTGTCTTCACAAGAGGCGCCATTACGACCGCGATGGGAATTGGGTTGTGACAAGTTGGTATCAGAGCCTAGGTTACTATGTCTCTCGAGTCATGAGCAGGTTTAGTAGAGTCTCGCGGATCGGTACGGAGATGTCTGTATTTATCCTCGAGAGGCTGCAGATCCTTTAGGGAAATTTCACTTTCTTGGAATTCTTATCGTGCGTACTTGATTCAGCTTGAGATATAACGCTTGAAATTGCTTCCACACGTCTGTGTGAGCACTTGAGCGCTCAGTATTATATGCGCCTTGATGGTTTGTGATTCCCCCGATCGAGGGGCGGGGTGTGATCTCTGTGAGTTTGATGTCGGGCCAGTCTGGAGGACTTGAGGCCGGATCTTTGCCTATGGCTTGAGCACCGAGGTGCTGATTGTGTGAGCAAGTGTTTTGCACTTATATGTTCGGTATCATCCCTATTAGCCGGAATGGCGGTTTGGTATTCTTGTGATGAGTATGTTAGTACTGCGAGATGTATTTATATGACTTGGTAGTGACGAAGAAGTCTGCTGGATAATAGATGAACTGTTAAGTAATTCGTTTCCTATTGTGATTTGATGTGTAGCCCGAATATGGGCGCATGAAGAATATTTTCGTGTCTCCTAGTTGGAAAGTAAAGTGCAATACATGTGGCGGTATGAGCTCAGACTCAGGAAGACTGAATTGACTATGTAACGTATATGATGGTGGAAGGTATGCTGAAGTACTAGATTGAGGCGAAGCAGGTGGGATATCTCCTGCGGAGTGTTCTTAAGTGGTATGATCCTTATGCATATGTTAGAAGATTTCATGTGTAATTGAAGGGTACGTGTTGAAATTTGAGAATTCGGGTCGCTTAGGAGAGTAGACTCAGCTGAGGTGGGAATGAATGCAAGGTTTCTAGAGGATTACAGTACCAGATGATCTGTGTTTTCACAAACTAGTAGATGATTTGAGTTTAATCTCACTATGATATTGTAGCATCATTAGAGTAGAAGTATTATGTGTTATTGAGTGTGTCCTGATATATGGCTTCGAGCCAAGTTAGGGAGGTTGCTGTTGATTAGCTGGACATGATTATGTGCTATGTTGGTTCCGTTTCGAAGTATGCTGGTGGATCAGTCCTGGTTGCGGAAATTTAGCCGAGGATGGCACGAGTGAAGCAAGATTTTGACAAAGGCTATATGGTGCTTCGTAGATATGAGAAAGTACTAGGATGTCTTGAACTGTTATTGATAGAGAATGCTCAGTGTATAGAGAAGGAAGACGGTTGTTTGTATTGGTATGAGATTGTATCCTGCGGTGTCAGATTGTTAATGAGGCACGGGCAGTTATGTCCGTTTGATCAGGTAAATTGCATATTCGAATAATGAGTAAATGACTCTCGAGAATGGTTTGAATGTGTTCAATATTCTACATGTAGCAATCAGGTGTCCTAAGGTTGTGTATATGGGTAGAGACTGTGTTTTCATTGGAAAGGGGTCAAGACTTGTGGTATTTTTATGTGATTGGGAGGTAAGATAAGCGAATTCAGATTCGCGGGAAGTTCTTCAAGTAGAATATTTTGGAATGCAGTATTTCTGGGAACATTCGATAGAGTATTCTGCGACTTATGGGTCTTAGACAGTGTGGTCTTATGTTCGAGTCTCGTGTGGTAAGACTGGATTCAGGCATTGTGATGTTACAGCGAGAGAGAAATATCAAGTTGATGATGAATTAGAAGGGAAAATTAGATAGATGGAATAGGTTGATAGTAGACTAAGTCGGTATGGTAAGGGTATGATTAATTCTTTGTATGTGTTCGAGGTAATGAGCCTTACAGGCATTTTGCAGCAATGCTCTTGAGTTTTGGCAGCTTGCTCAGCTTGGTTTGGATAGAAGGATTCAGTCCTGGCAGTTTAGCTTGTGCGAATGAAATTGGCAGAGATGTTCTTACTCGGTTTTACCGTGGTTTGGAGATGAATATATTTTCTATGGGTATGCAAAGCATGGAATGTGTAATGATTCTTCTTCTAGATGGGATTGACGGAAGGTCTTGGCTAAATGACTTGCAATTCAGTTCTGAAAAGAAGTTCATAAAATTCTTAGGCAACGGGTAGCCTCAGGTAATCAAGGAAATGGTACTTCTAATTGGAAGTGATTTTACGAGGGTATATGTCTCGAAAGAAGGGTAAGGTGATTGGACTGATGATACCTCGGTAGTATTACGGAACATTATTGCTATATCGACTGCTGATATCTGAGATTGTTTGATGGCACAGGGGAGTTTTTGAATATCTTTCATGGAATGATTGGGTACTCGAGGTGTTATATGTATTCATACTACGAAATTTGGGATCAGGTACAGTGATTTGTGTACTATATGGAGTTGGAGACTGGGAGTTCTCATGTTAAGGCTATGTAGTGGTTGTAGATCATGTGTATTGGTACCGTTAGCGGCTATTGGGATTTGGAGGCCGAGTGGATCTTTCTTTGCTTGGCATATTAGATTTTGGATATGATATTGGGGTGTAGACTGGTTGTTTTAGTGTTGGGTTATTCTAGACTATTGTGCTATGGGCTATGTAGGAAAATGCCACAGGTTGCGTGGTGAGGTGTATCGGATTATGTTCTATCAGAGTGGTTTGTATTCCAAAGACTAGAGGACGGCTAGGAAGGATTGCTTTTCTTAATTTAGGCCTTCGTGGCGGATGTCAGTGCAGAGGTTTCTACCATTGATTCAGTTCCGGTACTGAGGGACTTTTTTGGATACATTTCTTGTGGCCGGGCATGTCGCCGGGCGAGATTGTAGATTTTGGTATTTATTTGGTGCCGTACACCGTATTTTACGGCTCTGGTAGGAGTTATAGTAGTGGAAGGAGCAACTTTAGGCTCCTTGGTAATGAGTTCGTTGGTAAGCTGATTGGATACGTATTTAGCTTGAGTTGGCTTAGTTGGCCCCGAATTGTGTTGTTGAGGGGTAGGTTGATTCGATCATTATTGAACTTGCTAGTGATTCGGGGAGATCTATGAGTTGCTTTTCTATGCTGTGAGACGTTATGATTTGTTGGATATAGGCACATGTGGTGCGGTTCCATTGGGGATTCATAGAGGAAGTCGAGTGGGAAGAGTAATTGGGTGTTGATCGGTAAATGTAGTATCAGTTATGACCTATCAGGTTGCGAGTCATATGTTATTTGTTTCACCGTGAATGTAATTAATTGCTTTGATTCTAAACATCAAAATGTGCGTGGCTGCCGATTTTTTTTTATCATAGTGACTTGAGGTGTTTCATGTGTAACAGTGTTTGGGTAAGATCGCGTACTGTGGCGAGGCCACGCGGGGGTATGACCCTTCATGGTAGATTCAGGTATCCTATTTCCATAATGTGAGACGGGGTCTCAGCCTTGTGTTGTAATAGTACTGATGAGCTTGAGGTACAACTCTTTCGTTTGAGTCATTTGTCATAATTTGAGTATGTTCAGACCATTCCTTATTTGTGCGTGTATTATGCAAGTGTGGCTTAGGCCTGTGTTGAGGTGTCATATCACCAGAGTGGTGTGTTGGATTCAAGGTGATCGTTGGAGTCCTTAATGAATACGAACATATTCAATTCTCAGGTTGTTGGAAGGATAATATCGAGGTTCGGCTCGAAAATCTGTTGTCTCATTAGTCAAATGGGAAGTGGCTTCATGAATGGTTGGTCTGAGAAATGGTTATGGTTGCTGCGTGCTTCATTTATCGTTGGCAGTATATGAAAGTGTTGGAATGAGACTTTAGCCAAATAAGAGGTTTTCTACCGGTATTTGGGTGTTGTGGGCAACTGCTATGGATAGAAGTTATCATTTTGATTATTTGGGTTATGTAGTATATCATGTGATTGCACCTGAGGTTGCAGGTATGGGTTATTACATCAAGTTCGGACTTATTCTGAGTATAGAGGTGAGGTCCTGATCTTGTGTATGATTTCGAAAAGTGTAAGGTGGTTGTACGGTTTATGGTCTAGATGGATTGTGAAATTTCAGCTATGTTCTGTCATCGGATCTATGCGAGATAGGGTGACGTGGGATCACCTCAGGTTTATGCTTGGTATGGTCATTCAGCTATTGGTTGGCTTCTAGTACAACTCCGGTTACGCTCACGGACGAGCGTTTGTTTAAGTTGGGGAGGATGTGACGACCTGGTCCGTCGTCTCATGTGTTACCACCCCGTTTTCCCCATTTATTACTTCTTCATGTTTCGTCATCAGCATTCGATGAAATAGAGTTGAATTGGTTTGGATTTGATAGGAAATGAGACACTTAGTCTCTTTAAGGAAGGCTTATATTGGAAAAGTCAACCAGATGTTGACTAACGAGTTAGAGGGCTCGGATGGGACTTCCGGTGATTCGGTTAGCTTCGGGGGATGATTTGTGACTTAGGAGTGCAATCGGAATTGATTTTGGAGGTTCGATGTAGAATTAGGCTTGAATTGGCGAAGTTAGTATTTTGGCAAATTCTGGTTGATAGGTGAAATTTTGATCTGCGGGTCGGAATGGAATTCCGAGAGTTACAGTAGCTTCGTTAGGTGATTTTGAATGTGTGTGCAAAATTTCAAATGATTTGGAGGTGATTTGGTTGGGTTTTTGATCGAATGCGAGTTTTGGAAGAATTTGAAGAACTTAGGCTTGAAATTGATGAGAATTAAGGATTTTTGTGTTGTTGGATGTGTTTTTAGGATTGGAACAAGTTTGAATAGGGTATTGGACCATATTTGTGCTTTTGGTTGAGGTCTCGGGGGCCTCGGGGTGAGTTCGGGTGGTTAAACGGAAAGTTTTTGGAGTTGTTGCATGTTCAAGTTTGCTGGTATCTGTTGATTTTGCACCTGCGGTTCTGGGACCACAGGTACGGTCTCGTAGAAGCGAGTTGGGCCTCGCAGAAGCAGAAATAGGAGTCCTGGTACGGTTCCACAGAAGCGGAATATTGGATCGCATAGGCGGTCCTGCTGAAGCGAAGTGGGGATCGCAGAAGCGGTAGGTGCATTAAGTGAAAAGTCCGCAAAAGCGGACGTGGACCGCGTATGCGGAAGTCGCAGAAGTGGTAATATATGCCCAGAAGCGAAATGCCTAGCAGTTAAGTGAAATTAACCTTCGCGAATTGTTTTGAAAGAACACAACATTTCCACTTCGGACTAAGAGGGTTTTGGGCGATTTTGAAGAGATTTTCGAGGGCTTTCACCAGGTATGGATTCTTGGACTTAGAATACGTTATTATGATGTAAAATCATAGATCAACACTGAATACCCAAGGAATTAAAGGTTAAAAATAGAGGTTAGGGCTTGAAACTTAAGAGAGTTAAACTAGGGATTTGAGAGGTCAAATGGACTCCGATTCTTGTGAGTTTGATATGTATAGACTCGTGGCGAGATAAGGAACATTTTGGTATAAAAATTTCTGACTTTCGAGAAATGGGCCCGGGCTCGGGTTTTGCTAGTTTCGAGATTTTTGCTATTTCTTGATTGTTTTCGATTGGGTATTGTTCCCTTAGCATATTGTGATGTATTCGCTGTGATTTTGGTTAGATACAACGCGCGTGGAGGCCAATTTGAGGGGCAAAGGCGTCGCGAGCTAGAGATTTCACCGGTTCAAGGTGAGTAATACTTGTAAATGATATCTCGAGGGTTTGAAACCCTGGATTTGCACATCATAGTGCTGTATTGAGGTGACTTGCACGCTGGATATAAGCGTGGGGTATAGCACGGTTGTTGATCTTTACTGCGTATTTGACTGAAACTACTTGTTATCATCATAATTTGGGCTGATTGCCATGTTTGGGCTTCGTGCCAACTATGTGAATCCTTCAGGGATTGGTACCACTATTTTTGCATTATTTTTTCATATTATTTGATCCCCGTCTAGGGTTTTAATACTGATTTGTAAACTCAGCCATTTTTCTAAGATTTGAAAACTTAAACAACATTTTATTGATGTTTTGAGCTGAGAAATGTTATTTTAATATTGCCCAAGTGGCTTATATTGATTTCTGGACTGAGCATGGATCGGGCGGTACGCCGCAGTAGTGATTTTGAAACAGTGATAACAATGACCCTGTATGATGTGATTTGAAATAGTGCTAGCAATGACACGGTATGATGTGACTTGAAACATTGGTAACAATGACACTGTACAATGTGACTTGAAATAGTGGTAACAATGACACTGTATGATGTGACTTGAAACAGTGGTAACAATGACACTGTTTGATGTAAATTTGTCAGGTAACAATGACTGACCGGTCAGATAACAATGACTGACCAGGAATTTATTGATGCCACGAGATGGCTTGATATTGCGCTTGGGCTGTTGGAGCCCCTTCGGAGTCTGTCCACATCCCCAGTGAGCACCGTCGATGATAAACAAATATGGATGGCTCGGGCTACACGCCGCAGTGGGTACTGGAATGTACCATCATATGCATTGCATTGCACTCATGCATTGGTTCCTAGTTGTATTACGTGTCATGACATTCAGCACTCTCATTTCATTGGCATCCATGCTACTTCTTGCACTGTTTACCTAGTTCCCTGGTGTTATTTGTTGATGGAGTGTTGTGCCCGAGGGGCTGATTTACGTGCTGACTTGCACTATCTGTTTCGCATTCATTTGCTTAACTATCGGAAAGAAATATTTTCAAAAGTGGTTTTAACTGAGCCCAGATGTTTTCTAAAGGATTTCAGGATTGTACTATTTTCTCAAAGGGTTGTACTGTTCTATATAGCATGATGGAGTGCCTTACGTGATTTCTTGCTGCTCAGCTATTATTTAATTTTATTGCTCACTGAGTTGGAGTACTCACTTTACGCCATGCACCTCGTGTGCAGTTGTACGTATTTGTTACCCGGTAGCGGGTTTGAGCTGATTGAGGATTTTATTATCGTAGTTGCGCAAGGTGACCGCTGTCGTTCGCGGCACCGAAATTCATCTTTTTGATTCTAAATTCTATTCTGCATATTATTGGCCCTGTAATCGTGTTCAGACTTCTCTAGATGCTCGTGACTTGTGACACCCTGGTCGGGCTGTGTTGGGTTGTAAATATCGCTTATTATTGTCATTAAGTTGTATTTATCTAATCATTTATGTTTAATAACTTTGAAAGAGGCGTTGTTGTTCTGTTGGCTGGCCTTGTCTTCACGAGAGGCGCCATCACAACCGCGTTGGGAATTGGGTCGTGACAGTAACATAATAAAATGAGAATGAGAGAAATGAACCTTTCTCAGGCTTATGAATATATCAATAGGAACCAGTTCGCTTACAAAGAAGACGGGAAATTACAACGACATGATTGAGCACAAACGACATCGTCGGACCACGCCGGAAACCTTATCGAACCTCGTCGGAAAATCGATCGAAAACTTCGACTGCTCTCTCAACCCAAAAACATTTCATATTTTTTGTTTCAGATATGTGGCTTGCGTTTCTGTGTGTGCGCATTGTTTTTGGAATTCCAAGAGCTACTGCTTTTTTTATTCTTTCAAATGAGATCAAGATCCCTTTCATGATCAATCCCATCTGCTGTTATTGTGTCTGCCATTTTCTTTAAGGAGAAGAAGCAACTCCCTTTTTATAGGTCCCTTTTTCTATGATTTTTTTGTTTCCTTTATCGAATCCAGAAACGGCTGAGGTACCCTTTTAATTTTTTTGTTGTTTTTCGACTGATTGTAGAGTGTATCTCGATTTTGTTTCAGAAGCAGGAGAGTTTTCAGGGTGGGTCATCTTTTGGTTTTTGCAGCTGGACTTGGTGAGTTTTTTTTAGGGGGTGGTGTGAAGAAGATGAGGTTTCAAGGGGGTGGGGGTCGATAAAAATGACATTGAGTCCTTTTCTCTCTAGGTGTTAGCTCTTTTCAGATTTTTTTTTTATTCTTTTTCCTGATCCCCAATTGTCTAGGTCTAGGTTAGTTTTTGTAGCTTTTTTCAAGGGTTTTAGGGGTATTGGGCTTGGGTTGTTATGGGCTAGGTCCGAAAATTAGGCCTAAAAATGGGTTGTTTGAGCCCAAATTTTATTCTTTCACCGTGAACAAAACTAAAATACTATCTCATTTACTAATTAATCCTACTTAAATAAAATAACTATTAAAATAAGACTAACCATTAAAACAAACCTATTTTTTTGTATTTTCAAATATCATATTACAATAAAAATAAAGTACCACTTTTGTATTTTTTTTAGTTTTACGAAAGGTACATAAACTAAAAGCAACTAAAAAGAAAAAATATTTTTGTAATTTTCATTTTGTGATGAAATAATGTAAAAGAGTAAAAATTAGTTGAAATAGCGATATTAGGCCTAAATTAAATATTTACATGCTAAAATATAAAAAATCTGGGGGAGGGTCAGAAATCACATGTCTACACCGCTTAAGGGTAATTCTGTTAAACTGAGTATTTGAGATGTGTTTATTTGAAACTTGAGTAGCAAATGACTGAGTTTGGGCCTTAGAGCCGGTTTTGTACTTATTTTGAGGTGACGTGTATGCTAGGTCCATAATGGGCTAAGTATTATTGTTTTGGAGTGTCGCATGCACCAGGCCTCACTATTGGACTATATGATTTTGACTAGCACTTGGACAAGATGTGCCCCTCCGGAGTCTGACATGCTAGTAGTGGGCGCAGGCACATCATTTCATAACGTGCTTGATATTGGGCAATTATGCCAGGCAACCATACAGTGCTAAATATATTTATTCTTGACGGATACACAATAATATTGTTGATTTGCATGTATACTTGTCATACAGGCATAGAGATGTACTTTTCTCATGCTAACTGATAAATGACTTGTTGTATCCGTGTTGGGTTTTAACTGTTATACTTTTTTACAATAAAAATGGTAATAACAATTAAATTTGTTGACGGGACACTAAAAATATGTGATATATTTTTATGCTAGTTATGAAGCAGTTGATGCTATGTGTGTGAAGTTTAAGGACGAGATGTGAGCTAAAATAGAGTTATAATTGAACTGATAAGTTAGCCTTTCAGGGACTCGAGCTAGTCGATTTGGGGCCACGAGGTCGATTCCCGAGCTCGGGCTTGAGCTATTAAGGGCAATCGGGGAAGTGCTAACAATCGTGATATAATCAAAGGAGGCTCTTTATGGCCAATGATAAGCAATAAATGAAGAACAAGTATGAACGTAATAAATAAGAGCAACAATATCGAGAGAGTGTGTTAGAGAGAGAGAGAGAGAGTTATCATATATTTCTTGTAGAATAGTTGGAGCAACAACAGGGTCCCCTACAAAATCGTAAAGATCCCCTTTATATAGAGGGGGAAACCTTATATGGTACGATATACATTAATTGTAAAGATATGGAGATGGGAAAGCTAATGTGACACCCCGATCTAGGTTTAGGGTAGGCCGGCTAGACCTTGTCAGAATTAGCTGCGTATCTTGGGAACTCCTATTTTTACTCTAGCCTCGACCGATATTCTCTTCAGGCCAGGTGTCGATTAGCTCTGAGGAAGGAGGCTCGGGCGCATCTCTATAGCCTCGAGGCTTCGAGGTAATCTTCCAAAACACCTTAATAATGGGAAATCAGACCCTCCGATTCTGTCGTATACAGATAGTCTCCGCGTTTCTTAGAAAAAAGTGATAGGTAACAATTTTGATGCCAAACTCTTATGTTTCCCCATGACAATGTCATACCGATGACACAACCTATGACATGAGCCTTCATGATAACTGGGACATCCCATGGATTTGTATTTTCAGTACCATTCAATGCACTATCGATTCCCATTCTTCAAAGTAACAGTACCGTCGTCGATTCAATTTTTAAGAATGCATTGATTGCACCTGTCGATCCGTCTTTCGGAGGCATTGATAGCCATGTGATCTCCCCTACAAATAAGGGCATTCTGTATGTAGGCCTCTATTGATTATTGCCAATATCTAACTCGGGTGCGAGTATTCTTCTTGGTCTTTGTTTGATATAAATGGCTCCTTTCTGAGCCCACCGTTGTTCCTCGAACCAAGCCTGAGGTGTTTCGATAGACTCGAGTCATGGGGACACTTCGAATCACATGAAGATAGCACCTTGAGACTTAAAGATTTTGAGATGAGTGAGAGTTAGCTTTGGGCACCTGGAGATTTGCATTGAACATAGTGTAGATATCATTTTAAGACGTTGTAGATATGCCCCATATGAGGGGTTGCCCATATTTAGGCGATGTCTTGAGCCCTTATGGACGGATTTCAAAGTGCTTGTTCCTTTTTTTAGGGGGACCCTTCGAGTTTGGATACTATCTCGATCTCTGTCATGGTGTTGAAGCCTTTCTGGAGCGTAACTTCTTTTTGATGGATGTCCTCGAGGTCGGGTACCACCTTGGGACTGGAGATGGCGCCATTGGCTTTTTAAAGCCTAACATCTTTTTGATGGAGGTCCTCAAGGTTGGGTACCATCTCAAGACTTGGAGATGATATTGTTGGCTTCTTGGATCCTAACTTCTTATAGGTGGAGATCCTCGAGGTCGGGTACCACCTAGGGACTTGGATCGAAGTCATTGGCTTTCCAGGGCCTATCTTGGCCAAGTGGAGCGTTGTTGTGTCCTCATATATATGGGGTTGCTTCCGCTTCTTGGGAGATCCCACTTTTTTAGATAGCTATCCTTTCACCCTAGGACCTCTCGAAAGGGACGTGCTTGACTTCGGTGTAAACTATCGGGTTACCTTGGCACAAATACACTCGTCATTTTGACGAATAGTATTGATGATGAGGTTCTTTGAAGAGAAGGCGGGGCCTGAATTCATGCTCAGCTATCTCGTTAGGATGTACTAGCCCTTTCACTACCGAGGTCATCTAACCTTGTGATGTCGTTCGTCCACACCCTTTCTTATTGATGATGAAGAAAACAAAGATTGGGAGTGGACTAGTCGGTTCGTCTGGGTCCGGATGGCTGACGTTATCCCCTTGGAACTTATTCCATTCCCCGAAAAATGGAACTATATGCATGAGTGGAGCATACCGTGCTTTCTTAGAATTGTTCATGGTGAAAGCTAGTTTTGTAATCGTGTTTCCTCCTTCTCTACAGTAATTTCATGGGCGCCAGGTGACGTTCCTGATCTGCCTGGTTGGTTTCGGGAGCTGGAGATCCACTCGACTTATGACGGGCACAGGTGGTGAGCTGTGTCCTAGGGAAGATGGGAAGCAAAACATCACAGTATATGGGTATGCTACTTTTTTCCTTATTTCCATGTTCATTAGGAGAGACATTTTTCCCTTATCGCGTATTAATCTTGCCGTCATAGGTATCGGAGAGCCTCCAAAGGCGAGGATGTGCTCCTCCAGAGAGGATGGGGGGTTGCTAGCTTTCGAGCTACAGGACAACAATAATAAGCAGGACATAAACTTGCAGGGCGATGGCGCTCACGGCAAGGCGAAGCGGGTCGGGGCCTCTGAGACGGAAATATCGTCCAAGCCTGCTGCACCCGAAGTTTCTATTTTTGGAAGGATGGATACTCCGAGTGATCGTTCTTTGACCGGGGTTGATTCATTCGGAGTTGAAGGGACTGGACCAATAGATATATGCTTGGCCTTCGAGGAAATCCACCGACTTCAATTTACGGTGAGCTTCGCCATAAGCCTTCTGAATCCCGCATCCTCCCTTTCTTATCAAGTTTTTCATTTGCAAGCCTTTGACAAGCTTAGGTCTGAGCTGCTCCGTTATGTAGCTAGGCTTCGGAAAGCTCTAGATGAGGGTAGATCCCTTAGTCTCCTTTGCGAGGAGAAGGAAGTCGAGTTGGCAGACTGGCGATATGAGGCATACTGGAGCTCGAATTACGAGAGCTATTTGATGGAGCATGTAACTTCCTATCCTGGTTGAGTAGGCATTTCGCTTTTTAACCTCTAAGGTTAACTCTTCGCGTATCCCAGCTACAGAAAATGACGGAGGTCTTGGAGTGTCTTAGGGGTTAAGCTGACCGAATCAGGAATGACTATGGCAAGCTAAGAGCTCGGGCGCAAGTACAAGCTTCAGAGGAGAAAGGTTCCTTGGCTAATGTTTTTGCCTTCAAGGTCCAACTCCGCCTAGATCATGATAATGCTTTAGTTCAAGCGGATATGATCATGAAGCTCAAATCTGAACTTTCAAAGGTCAGGGCTGAGAACGTTGACGCTCGAAACAAAGCAGCACTGGGCCGGACTAAGGCCAACCAGGAGGTGGCAATTTTATTAAAGAATGCTATGTATGGACAAACCGAGTTGAAGAGGGTCCTAAATCATGAAGACAGAATAAAAGAATATGCTCGTTGCGAATCCCAAAGAAATGTTCTCAAGGAGATCGGTGCCAGAGGTTTTTTCTCCCAGAAGAGTTAGCACGAGCGAGGGTGGACGAGTGTGCTGCTCGGTTACTCCTGTCCGATACCGAGGAGAGTGAAGATGAAGCCGATAGGCCATAGCCCTCAGGGGCAGGGCATAGACTTTAACATTTTGTATGTACTACCTTAGAGTGTGTTTGTAGATGGAGAATGCTCTTTTTCAAGTAAATAGAAGAAAACTTGTAGCTTTATTTCTTTTGTACCCCTTTTTGTTTCATTTTTGGCCAGGTGGACTGGTTTCAGAGTTAGAGAGAATCCTTAGATTCATGATATGGCCCTGGGGCTTGTTAGGCAGGCCCGGGGGCTCTTACGCGCTCAGTTGATGTGACATTTAGTGTAAGCTGGCGTTAGAGCTCTTACGCTTTTGCTCAACTATTTTGGGTTTAGTCTCCGAGTCGGGCTTCGGCTCGAGCTCATTTGACCCTTAAGCTTTTGATGTTAGCATGGGCGGGCAATAACGGATCTTACGCCTTTGATCGAAGCGATCTTTTACATAAGCTGGCCACAATGGCTCTTACACTTTGCCCTTAGGCATGTGTAGTTAACTATTTTGGGTTCAGTCTCCGAGTTGGGTTTTGACTCGAGCTTAATTGACCCTCAAGTTTTATGTTTTTGTGGGAAGGTAAGAATGGCTCTTACGCCTTTGATCTAAGCGATCGTTTATGTAAGTTGGGGACAATGGCTATTATGCTTTCCCTTTAGGCATGTGTGTGGCCATGAGGCTCATTAGGCAGGCGATAATGGCTCTTACTCATTGCTCTTAAGCGTGTGTAGGCTTTGTTTTCCTCTAAAAAAAACTTTTTGAAATGATTTTTCCTGACCCATCGTCGGTTCAGGAAGAACCTCGATTTCAAGTCGTTTGCGGCGATGTTCAAGCACCTCAAGAGGTTTGGCTCGTGGGCTACGTAGCTCGAAGCCTTGTCATTTTGAGCTGACATGGTCGAAGCTCTTCTATTTGTCGAGGGTAGACTGTTTAACCGGTTTTTTACGAAGTAGATTCGAAGTAATGGCCTATGATTTTGTAGCTACGGTCGGGTTTCCTCGAGTCGTGTTAGTTTGGCTGGTACAGCAGTATGACCGTAGTCATTTGTGTTTGGCCAGAGCTATTTTTGGTCCCGAGTGTAGTAGTTTAGGTGTCTATATCGAGGGTATGCCTTTTCATGAATCTTACAAATGTGATATATAGCCTAAACTTTCAGATTTTATGCTTGAAGTAAGGTCTTACAAAATTTTCATGCCTTTAAGGTCTTACAGTCCTTGCTTGAGGTCTTACAGTTTTTTGATACTTGGTACACGTATGATTCATGCTTTGCTTGAGGTTTTACAGTTTCTGGATACTTGGTACAGGTATGATTTATGCCTTTTATAGGTCTTACGAGATCTTGTCTGCCTACTCGGGGTCTTACAGCCTCGCGTTTCTTTATTCAATGGTGATTAGTGATAGTCTCCGAGTCATCGAGTTCGTTTTTGACCGAGAGCCGTTACTCGTGGGCTCAAAATTGCCTCATTGAGGGCTTACAACTTTGTAGATTTCAACCCTGAGGACGTGCATTTTCTGAGTTTTTTGGCGCCAGTATCCGAGTATTCAGAATGCTTTCCTTTTTGGAGATATTTCATGATTTCTATACCCCCTCATTGAGGGCTTACTAGTTTGGAGTTTCAACCCTGAGGTCACGTGGGGGCCGAATTATTGAAGCTAGTCTCCAAGTATTCGAGATGTTTTTTTATGAAGGAATCATTCTGGCAAAAATTTTAGGTTTTCTTTGAGCATGAGACATGTTGGCAAAATGAATTCCCTAATTATTTGGCACTAGTACATGTTCTTCCGCCATCGGTGGCTCGGCTGTGCGGACACGGTTTATTCAACCGTTTGGTCTGGTATCATTTTCCTATTGGGACCTTATTTGGCATTTCTTGGCTGTTCTGAGCGAATGATCTTCCGACAGGATATCCTTCGGCGCTCGGGATTGACAACAAAAGAATCCTTGAAGACTTGTTGTATCCTCCTTAGGTAGCATGTAGGTGTTGCCTCGTTAACAACCTTATCGATAAAACCCTCCCCGGGACAAAACTCGGTTAAAAGAAAAGAGTGCAATAGATGTTTTTAAAGCCTTGAGGTGTTTGGGTTGGGTTAGCACTTTCAACTACTCTAATCGGGCGCCTGCATATGGGTTAGTGTAAAATAATGAAAAAAGCAGTGGTCGTACCTTATCATGGGATGTGCCGGCATGTTCCGAGGTCCGATGTCTCCCTGTTGCTCATAGAGATGAATCTGTATAGTCCTCCGTTCTGCTTAATTGGGCTTAGCTGAAGATGTAGTTTGATTATCATTTGGCTCTTTTAAGAGTGGAGATATTGGTGTCGGCACTACGTCAAGCACCGCAAATATTTCCCTTGTCGTGTGTTGCTCCCCGTAGATGGTTTTAACACCATCCTTTGTCGAGAACTTCATCATTTGGTGGAGGGTGGATGGTACCTATCTCATGCACTGTATCCATGATCGCTCGAATAAGGCGTTGTATCTTATGTCTCCATCATCATGGAATTTGACATTTTAGGTCGTGCCGGCCACGATGATTGGAGAGTGATTTCTTCTTTCGTTGTTTCACTTTTCATATTGAATACGTTAAGGACTCGAGTGGTAGGAACAATTTGGTCTAACAGTCTGAGCTGCTTTATTACCCTCGACCTGATAATGTTGGCCGAGCTACCTGGATCCACGAGTACGCATTTTATTTAGAATTGAGTTAACAAGGAAAGAGATTACTAGTGCGTCGTTATGGGATTGGGACAAGGTCTCGGAGTCCTTCTCGCTGAATCTGAAGGCATCTTCGGGTACGTATCCCAGAATTTTCTTTTCTCTGGTGATGGATGCTTTTGTCCTTCTCATCACGGGTTCCTGGGGAGCATCGACACCCCCTAATATCATGTGGATAACATGCCATGGCTTGTTTGCTTCATTTTCTTGGCTGCCTCTCTTTCTCAGAACTAATGTTTGGCTTGGTCACTCAAGAATTCTCTGAGATGACCTTTATTGAGTAACCTGGTTACTTCCTCTCGTAGCTGGAGACAATCCTCGGTTCTTTGGCCATGCGTGTTTTGAAATTCGCATACCAAGTTATGATTCCTTTGAGAAGGAACCGATTGTATAGGCCTAGACCATCTGGTATCCCTGATTTTGTCGATGGCAAACACGATGCCTGAAATGTCAACATTGAAGTTGTATTCTTATAGGCGTGGTTCCCCTATTGCCATGTGTTTCTGTCGAATCCGGCTCTGTTATTGACTCTCCGAGGATTCTGCCCTCGGTTGATCAGTCTGTCATTGCCAGGCATGTTACGTCTTGGGGAATTTCTCCTATCTTCGGCGTATGGCTGATACCTCTCTTTCTTTGGCTTTGATTCCTTTGCAAAGAGCTTGTTCGGGTATACTAAGCCCGAAGGGGCTCCTAATTGATCACCCTTGACCCTGATCTTTGACTGGTATCGGTTATGGATGTCCGACAAGGTTACGGCAGGATACTCGATTAGATTCTCTTTTAGCTGCCTTGCGGCCACTGAAATCCGCTCGTTCAGGCCTTAAGTGATAGCCTATACCGCCCAATTGTCGGAGACCAGGTTTAGTTCTATTCGTTCCGATTGAAAGTGAGATACGAACTCTCGCAGCATTTCCTTCTCCCTTTGCCTGATCTTGAATACATCAGACTTCCTCGTTGCTGCTTTGATGGCACCGGCGTGTGCCTTTATGAAGGAGTCTGCCAGCATGTCAAATGTGTCTATGGAGTTGAGAGTGTTTCCCCGAGCTTCTTTATCAAGACAAACTTGATGTCATCGTCTTTTATGTCGTTGTCCTTCGCTACACACGTGTAGGCGGTAACGTGCTCGTTGCGGTCTAAGGTCCCGTTGTATTTCGGGAGTTTCGGCATTCTGGATTTCTTTGGAATGGGTTTCGAAGCTTCTTCCTCCAGGAACGGACGCTACACGAACTTTCTCGAGTCTACGTATTTCAGGACTAGGGGCACGCCTGGGATTTGGTCGACCCTGGAGTTGTAAGTTTCGACCTTCTTGTCGTTGGCTACTATCATTTTCTTGCCCGACTCGGTCCTTATGGCAAGATCCATGAGCATTTTTACGATAGCAGCGTCGGCTATCGAACCATTATTGCTCAAACTCTCCGGTACCAGTTCGGCCAGGGGAGTTTTTCCCGGTTCTACAGTGCTGGGAGTTTTTGGGTGGCTTTGCAGCTGAGCAATAGCTAGCTGTTGTGCCTACAATATTTCAAAAATAACATGAAGGCTAACTTCATGTTCTTCCCAAGCTGGGGTTTTCTGGGCTTCCTGTTGGTCACCTTGTTGTATGCTCATGTCGGTGCGTGAGGTTTTGTCGATCCGTTGCGCGTCGCACGAGCCCGCATCCGCTGGAGTTAGCACAGGTGCATTCTTCGGGTTCCGTGGCGGCAGACCAACAATTGGAACAGCCACACCATTTTCTCTATGATTTTAGAGGTCTTCATTTTCTACTCTGTTCACTGATCTAGACATATTGACCTGAAATCGAAGATTCTGGACAAGAAAAAGTGTGAAAGATAACTTGCGTTGTGTAACGAAACTAGAAAGAAAATAATCACTATTGTTTTTAACTCCACGGTGGGCGCCAAACTATTTATTGTAAAAATGGTAATAACAATTAAATTTGTTGATGAGACTCTAAAAATATGTGATCTATTTTGATACAGGTAGTAAAGCAGTTGATGCTTTGTGTGTGAAATTTAAGGACAAGATGCGAGCTAAAATATAGTTGTAATCGAACCGATAAGTTATCCGTTCAGGGCCTCGAGCTAGCCGTTTTGGGGCCTCGAGGTCGATTCCCGTGCTCGAGCTCAAGCCATTAGGGGCAATGGGGGAAGGGCTAACAGTCGTGATATAATTAAAGTAGGCTCTTTATGGCCAAAGATAAGCAGTAAATGAAGAACAAGTATGAAGATAATAAATAAGAGCAACAATATCAAGAGAGTGTGTTAGAGAGAAAAGAGAGAGAGAGAGTTATCATATATTTCTTGTAGAATAGTTGGAGCAACTGTAGGGTCGCTACAAAATAGTAAATATCCCCTGTATATAGAGGGGAAAACTTTATATAGAACAACATACATTAATTGTAATGATATGAAGATGGGACAGCTAGATGTGGCACCCTGATCTGGGTTCAGGGTAGGCTGGCTAGAGCTTTTCAGACTTAGCCGCGTGTCTTGGGAACTCCCATTTTTACTCTAGCCTCGACTGATATTCTCTTCAGGCCAAGTGTCGATGAGCTCCGAGGAAGGAGACTCAGGCGCATCTCTGCAGCCTCGAGGCTTCGAGGTAATCTTCTGAAATGCCTTAATGACGGGAAATCGGACCCTTCGATTCTGCCGTATACAAAACTTGAATCTATGCATAATTTCTGAAATGTGAATAGGCTTAACTTGATGTCATTGAGCTATTGTCTCTATGATTTATCCTTTATATTCTTAACCGTTATTAGTTATTGGCGTTGGAATTTGATCATTGTTTTAAGCTCATCACTACTATCAAACTAAGGTTACTGGTGTCACTTGTTGAGTATATTGGATCAGTTTTACTCATACTATACTCTGCACTTCATGTGCAAATCTAGGTATATCTGGTCAAGTTTATTTTCAGACTCGAGTTGTTGCCAGTTTTTGGGAGACTACGAGGTAGTTGTCATATCGTTGGCAGTCCTTGAAGTTCTTTTTCTGTTATCTCTATCTTTATTGTTCATATATTCAGACAGTTCTGTTAGAGGATTTTGATTATACCTTGTTATTTAATAGTGCTCGTGTACTCGTTGACACCAAATCTTGTGGTTGGGTGTGTTGCACCTTATTTTGCACGAGTTGAAGTAAGATTCAACTAGTGGTTTTCTTGTTGAAGTCAGGGTGCGGGACGGGAGGCGGGGGAGGTAGAGGGGGCAAGGGAGCCTATAGGTTGAGAATCGAGTCATGGAACATAGGTTCGCTAACGAGTAAGTCCATAGAGTTGGCGAAGATCCTTCAGAAGAGGAAAATTAATATAGCTTGTGTGCAGGAGACTAGATGGNAGGTAAGAACGGAGTGGGTATTCTGGTAAATAGCCACCTTAGGGAGTCGGTGGTTGAGGTCAAGCGGGTGAATGATAGACTAATGACCATTAAATTGGTGGTGGGTGAGTGTACTTTAAATGTCGTTAGCGCGTACGCGCCGCAAGTAGGCTTGGATGAGGAGATTAAAAGGAGCTTTTGGGAGGAGTTGGATGATATCATTCGTATTATTCCGCTTTCCAAGAGGTTATTTATAGGAGGAGATTTTAATGGGCATATTGGGTCATCTGCAGGTGGTTATACTGCGGTACATGGCGGCTTTGGTTTCGGGGAACGGAATGGAGGGGGCACTTCGTTGCCGGACTTCGCCAAGGGATTCGGTTTAGTGATTGCGAACTCTAGTTTTCCTAAGCGGGAGGACCATTTGGTCACTTACCAAAGTTCGGTGGCGAAGACTCGGATTGACTATCTCCTTCTCAGGAGATGTGACAGAAGGTTGTGCGTGGATTGCAAAGTTATCCCAGGCGAGACCCTTGCGACAC